>JAOXJP010121393.1:0-17653 GCA_025762735.1 Platanus orientalis | reverse complement strand
GTTGCCCAAGGCTCAAATCAAGCTCATGGGTTTTCCAACCCAAGCCAACCCAACCAACCAGGTCAGGTTGAACCGGATCCAACTTTCACCCCTACCTGAAACATGTAATAGGTCAGTTTTGTGAGTAAGAAAGATTTCCATATTAGATGCATTTTGACAGCATTCCCATGGCATATGATGCTTGGGAGTGGTCGCACCACATTGAACAGGGTGGGTTGGCTGAAACCTATTAATCTGGGCCTCTTGGCCTGATGAAAGTGAAAAGGCCATGTCTCTTTTTCCTTTTTTTGGGGTGGGTAAATGAGAAGGCCATGTCTGTGTTAGTTGAGATAACCCAAAAACAGAAAAAAGGCATACAATTACAGAAGCGTATATCAATGCATCCTTAGATAAAAGAAATATACAAAAACATAAAAGATAAAATATATTATTGATTTCTTGAATAAAAAACGTACATCACATCATAAAATGAAAGTATTATACACCTTTTAATCGATGAAACCATTGCAGACAATATATTAGTTTAAGGTATAATCTTGGAACTGTCTGGGACACTCTCATTTAAAGATCAGGACCCGCCATTGGATGGATCCCAATCAAGAAATTTTGGCCAAAATTCAGCCTGAGCATGTTTACAATTGCCGTAACCAGTGACCAAAAAAACCAGACCTCGAACCTGGGAAGCTAAGCTTCACTTGTCTATTTGTCATCTCCACCATGGTGATCCAGCCTCATAAAAATGCTCTCCATCGTCCCATGATATTTGACATGCCTGGAGACCAATAGCAATACTCGGTTCCTTGCCATGCTGTGCAATCCACTCTTGAACAGCTTTCTCTCTCTCAGTCTCGCTTGTATATTGTTTCTTGTATTTTCCAAATGGGTTAATCCCCGGAAAAGAATTCTCTGCAATTGCTGCAGGCATGTACATTGAATCACCAACTATAGGTGCACCACAGGCAGCCAATTGTGCTCGGACCTGCATAGAACAATTGCTTTTGTCAAAGTAATGCCTTTGATAATCACCATCGAAGATCCTCGTCATTATTCTCCATACCAAATTAAGTAACTTTCCCTACAATTTCTTGAATCAAATCCCTATATTACACAGAAGAAACCCAAAAGTTTTCCAAGAAGTTACTCATTTCTACCACCCCACACACACAAATAAATCAATAGATAATAAACAAATAAATAAAAGACTACTAGTACTGTGAATTTTCAAAGTTATAGCTTTTCATTGAACAAGAACAAGATGAATGAAGGGAAATGGACTGGAAGGAGGAAGAACAGATAAGATGAAGGAAAATTGAAAAACCTGGTGAGTTCGACCCGTCAAGAGGTTGATTTTACACTCATATGCAACATCCTTTAATGGCCATCCACAATCATCAACACAATACTTTTCTTCAATTATGGCATTGGGCCAGGGAACTTCCTTGCAGTCTAAGACCTCAAGTCGGCACAAATGCCAACCTTTAATAAAACCTGCAAGCATGAAATTCTCTAAGTTAAATACATGTCAAAAATATTTTTGATAGATCAGAAAAGGCTCGTGCTTAATGATGCACCAGCATACCATATAAGTCAAAAGAAGATAATCTTCAATTATGTTCACAAGGTTCGAATCCATATACTTGAATTTTCTACGTGCATATTTAAGTGCAATTTTAGTTGGCTCAATGGAGAGATCAAATTATACGGGATTGATTATCATTTTAGTCTCGTAGAGACTAGAGAGGCTCAAGGGAAACGCCTCAAGATGCAGCCTTAGAGGATAATCCCCAAAGCTCAGGCTTCAAAGTGTGAGATGCAGGTGAGGTGCATGAACACCTTGAGGATCTTCTTATGTCGGGCATGTACATTACCCAGAAATAGAATTTGTCACAACACCAATACTTGAAAAGGTCATTCTTTTCTTTTTTTCTACTTTTAATGTTGTTAAACTAATGCTTCATTCGTTGTTGTTGTTGTTTTTTTTAACATATTTAAACCCTTTTGAGACTCTACTTCGTATTAACAGTTTCTCTAATAGAAGTTTAGGAGTTTTAAAGGTACCAGCTTTAATTGGAGTAGAGATATATGATCTCTATTTACCTTCTGAAATGAATTGTTATATATATATATATATATATATATTTTGAGAGATAAAGAAATTTATTAAAAGAAAAAAGAAGCGAAAATACAGCAGCATGAGACATGCTCCAAATAAGCACACTGGCTACAAAAAGAGAAAACAAAACTCGCAAAAAACGAAGCACAAACCAACAGCCCCATTAAGTCATAAGAATGAGAGAGTCCCAGTAAAAAATCCACAATCCAAAGCTAGGCCTGTTGCTACTTGAAACATAATAAGACCAATCAAAAAGGCAAGAGAGGGCAACATGTGTGTAATTGAGAAAACTTCTTTTGTTTTTAAGTTTAGCATGTTTGTGTGTTTCTCTGAGAGACCATGAGGCTTAACTCTCAATCCCTCATGCATGATGTCCTATTGCCTCACCTCATGACTAATAACTGCTTTCTTCTTCCTTATTATTATTTGCTTCACCTCATGGTGTCACATCTGTCATTTATACTTCATATCAGGTTCATATACATACATACATATGTCTTGTGTGCGTATGTATTTCTACTTGAATGGTAAGAGTCAAAGCTCCAAAACAGCTACTCAGAATTACAAGGGCAAGCTTAGCAATATAAAGGTTACCTTCTGAAATAAGTCTTGGAGCGATATTAACTGGACGCATGTAGTGGGTAATTATTCCAATTGGCAGAGGTGCAGCAGCAAGAGCAAGATAAAGCTTTTTCACTTTTTTCTCCTGGTTAAAAGGATTAAAGTGGGTGAAAAACAAAAAAAGGGGTCCTAATTATTACTATTATGGAAAAAAAATAGGCGTGTATGTGCATTTAGAGTTATGATCTGCTATAGAAGCTTCAACATGTAAAAAATGCTTTTGAAGCATCCTGACTAGTTCACGCATCCTTGAAAGGGTATATCATTCATTACTTAAGAAGTAATGGAGGTGCACTGTAGCAATTACATACCCCCTTTGCAATGACCAAATTTCCCCAACACACAGGATGGTAACTTTTTGCTGCTGAAAGCAGAAAACCTGAACAATACGTGTCCGTACGTATTCAATTTGTGCATCTACATTATATCAACGAAGTATATCATGACCACCCAAAAGAAAAAATATTATGAACTCACTCTGATCTTGCCATGAAAAACCGAACAGTATTCCTTAGTCCTAGCTAACACAACACTGCAGGTAAAAAATTTCAAACCGTTACTGTCTATATTTATGATTGGAAAGTTAATCCATTTTGAATATGTTACCAACTTACCAGCCTTCGGTACAATTATCAATTTGATGGGTAGTCTTCAAGGGAGTTGTTAATCCCAAAGCACGAGTGGCAAAAGTGGCACAGCTTTCTTCAATGTTATCTGTTGTTCCTCCCACCTAACCAAAGCAAAAAAAATCAATACACTACATCCTTTGAAAACAACAATGTCACATACATCAAATTTATAATGCAGAAACAACTAAAAATGAAATTGCTAGAATAGCCAATTTCTGGCCAGGATCTTGGTTCCTCACTTAAGAAGTTTCTGAAAAATCACGTCATAAGCAATACTGTTGCCAACTTAGGCACAAAAAAGAAGAAACACTGTTGTTTCTGTTGAACTCTATATATTATTCATCAGATAAAGGCATTATAGCTACTTTTGATGTAATAAGACTATCACACTTATGGTAAAACTGAACTAACATTACGAAGAATAATAAATATAGTAGCTTATGCAGTGATGTAATAAATAAATAAATAAGTCAGTAATTTAGTATACTGAAACATCAATTTTCATACAAAGGGAAACAATTACAATCCCAGACAAGCTAAATATGAAGCACCAGTTCTCTTTTCTGAGTTTGACGGAGGACAAATGGGGTTACCACAAAACAGTTTTGAGTCAATCCAGTAGTCCATAAAGTGAATAAACTTTTTGGGTTCATTCATAAGCAACACGGCTGGGATAGTGGCCTTGTTGACCCAGATACGTTGTGATTCAGCTCTATGTGGGCACAGGCAAGTTAACCTATGTCGCCAGATACTATAAAACGAGTTCTGTAACAATATTTAAAGAAAATTCAGTATCCACATCATAGTTGCAGAGAAGCTTGGTACAATGTGGGAAGCTAATTCCATTTTACTTCCCCAATGGGAAGCTTGGTGAAGTGAATGGAAGCTATTTAGGAAAACATGAGGAAACCTCTGGAGAAGCGAATAGAAACATCTGGAGAATCAACTGGGAAGCAATCCAAGAAACAATATTATATTTTATTTAATATCCTATGCTGTTAGCATTAAATAAAAATATTATCTATGAAATTTAGTAATGATTTCGAAGAAGAAAATAAATTAGTATTGAATTTATTGTTTATATTATTTATTCAAATCCAATAAAAAAGAATCAAATCCAATGTTTTTATACAAGGTCTTCTATGGTCTGACTCCAAGATGCAAGTTTACAAAAAATCTTATGTATGGTAAAATCAAAAGTACGGCTGGCCATACTAATAACAAGTGGTTTGCATGTTGATTTATATGTCATGATTCTTTGTTACTTACATAGTATAACATTTAAATTTGTAACTACTTTCTTTCAGTTAAAACACTTCTTGTATTGTAGTTGAAATTATTGACTGTAACTTATATTTATTAACTTTATCATTGTTTTTCGCTTCTCGCTTCCCAAGGATTTAGTGAGCCTCGCTTCTCACTTTCACATTGCTTCCCACTTTCATTTCTCACTCTGGTAACTATGGTCCACACCATATCAGTGTAGTGTCCTATTGTCCTTGTAGTATATGGGTTAAATAGGACTGATCCAACTCGGCAAAGTGCCCCTAACAATTTGCAAAGTTTCACTGATTACTTTCACTTCATCGTGATTTCAACAAAGTTAAGGCTGAAGGTAATTATAGAGGCCTAGCCATCCGTTGGAAAAAAAAAAATAGAAGTACAATATTTATAGGTTTGTAGCAGTCAGGGATCACTTGAAGCTACAAACAAAAATATCTTGAGGTTGTCAACCTTTGCAATGTCATATCACATCCATCTGCTATAAAACTCCATTATCTTATTTTTCCCAAAAAAAAAACAAAACAATAATCAGCACCTAGTCTTCACAAGTATGCCTTCATAAAACACTGTCACTATATGCAACATTTTAGATGCTCATTAATATATATAGTAATAAGATAAGGCATCATTTACATACTGATGTACCAGCAGGTTTGTCCAAAACCACATAGGATTCAGCCACAGCTATAATTCTTGATTTCCAATCGATTTCATAGCACCTGAACAAAATTCACCAGTCAGCCAATCACACATGTTAAACAATCTTATAGTTAAAGGTGCTGACCGCTGGGTATTAGAGAGTGGTGAAGACTCATACAAGGCAAATTGCAAGAGAAGCACATGAAGCTCTCCTTGACTTTTTTACATTCCTCCCATCGCCTGCCTCATCTGGGTAATGATACAGGTTCATCCCAAGCAATGAGAACAATGACAAGAGGTAGTCAACCAAATAAGGGGTTAAGCTTCTACTGCTTAATATCCATCAGTTTCCCCATCAATAACCAACTTTCTCAGCTGCAATTTTCTTGCCCTTTTTTCATTTGGTTGGGGATCTGCTCCATGTCTGATAGGATCTCACAGAGATTTGAAGTTTTTTATAGACTGATGACCCAGTGTTTCTTGTCAACAATCTTCAACGCAATAAAGTTTGAGGATCCAGGTTAAGTAAAAAAAATTAGGCTAGGGTATTTGAGATCAGTGGACCACAGATTAAGCAAGGGTACATAAACTACATCGGTCCTCAAACTCTGTCGAGTGGAAGATTGTCAATAAGCCACAACAAGGATCTGCCAGAAACAACTTAAAACTAAGAAAACATTGATAACTACAGAATAAAATAAATCAGGTTAAAACCCTTGTAATTGCAGCAAACTTTCATCGACAAATAATGCAGCAACAGCATGAGTTACCAAGAAAATTTTGGCAGCCGAATGGGTGCAACATCAATGGAAAAAACCCAAACATATTAAACAGTAGAAACTTGATGCTTTCTTGTTCACAATTCCGTCCACAAAATTCATCACACAGAAGAACCAGCTCCAATATTGGTTGATGCATACAAGGAGAGTGACAAAGAGAAATCAAGGGAGAAAGAAGAGCTGCATAAGCATTGATACTTCTTCCAAAAAACAACTAAAATTCCCTCTCAAAACAACAACAGAGAAATATATAACCCCAACAGCCTAAGTTAACACAAACTTTCCAGCTCTCCAGTTAAAGATAGATCATTGATTTTTTACCAAGACATAAGTCCCCTTCAAAACAATATAGTCCCCTTCAAAACAATATATATGTGTGTGTGTGAAAACTTCCCTTCCCCGTTGATTTGAACTCTAAAGACCTTATTAACTACTCCTAACCCATTGAAATCAATCATGGACATTCCTAATGCTATCCCTCATCAGAAGGAAAAGGAGGTGCAAAGAGCTTTAGTATTAAACAGGAACTTGAGCAACCATCAATTACCTCGGAAAGCGTTTCGGGTGTACATGCACACGTAAGTAAGTTCCAGCTTCAACGAACTCATTAACATGGGTTATACGGAAGGTCTTTTGTGCTTCCCGTACAGTCTTCCCTTTAATGGATGATCTCTTTTTCAGAATTGATGGTGCTGTCACTTCTTTAAATAATTGAACTTGCTCAGGAGTTGCACTTGGAGGTGGCTCTGGGCACACCAATGCATAATACACTGCTCCAAAATGGATAAGATCTGCAACAAACCTTCACAGAAAAAAATTTATTCATCACTCCATCCTGGCTTGTGTCCAGATATAAATAAATTCAAAAATAATACCCAGGCCATCAAATGAAGAAATTTGAAAAACAAGCAGCACCACTTACAGAGGAGGAAGATCCAAAGCTCGACTAATAAATTCAAGAACGGGCCCTCCTTCTGAAACAACTAGGTGTTCTACTCTTGGTGGGCCATTTTGTAACGGGCATGGAAGCAAACTACTGTATTCAGGATAGCTGCAACCAAATTAGGTCTCAGAATAAGCAGAACCACGACAAAAGGAGTACACAGCCATAAGAAGAATAATGGGAAATAAAACTCTAGCTTCATCTCGAACTAGCAGAATCCTCAAATAAAGAAAAATGAAATCAATCATGAAGTCCGTGAGATATTTTTGTGCTTTACTAAAACTATGTCAGCCATAGAAAATCTTCAGACAGAAGTTGTACTTGCTGTGGATTCAAATGACACACCATAAAGATGGCAAGTGACGGAATGGAGGACTACAGTCTTCTGTTATTCTTGCACGTAGTTCAGCTGAAGTAGATGAGATATAGGTCATTTGTGGGAGAACAGATCAGAACATCATATGTAATTAATAAATAGGATGTGACAAAAAAATTGTTGTAAAATAGATATTTTACCACCAACAGAGACAGAAAGTAAGATCCAATAGGATGAAAGGTTAAGGGAATGCTAATTCACAACGAAAGCCATGCAAGCTACACAGAATGACAAAAAAGCACAAAGGAAAAAAGTCGACAAAAAGGTCAAGTTCAGTGAAAAGAAAAAAGTATATGATACAGGTATAAGAAAATGATGGGTACACTCCACTTCAAAACTTCCCCTAAGGAAGAAACTATATATATATATATATATATATATAGTTTCTTGCTTGCCAATGAAATGTAGAAACTTATCTCCACTCCACAAGAGCCTTACAGTTTAGACAATGTACCAACAATATCAATGCTGCTTTGACAGAAGCAAGTCAAAGTGTCAATTTCCATAGGTATTGTTGGTGTCCTCATCCAACCACGTAAGCACTCAAGGCCATGGTTTAAAATTCCAGTTTCTAACTAGGTTTCAACCTGACTCAGAACCACCTTTTTTTGCCAAGACTTCAGAGAAATTTCTGAGAAAAATTTAAATAGGAGAAAAATGTTGATTGCATTTATTCTATTTTTTTCAAAATGTTGATTGCATTTATTCTATTTTTTTCTACTAATTTTCTTAATTCCTCTCTAGCAAATGTCTATCTTCCTATTGATTCTCTACATTTTATTCTTCTATTCTTTGTAATTTCCTATTTAATCCAAAAAAATACATGTAATTTTTTCCTTTTACCTTGGAACCAGAATGAAATCACGAATTTTTGAGATTTCTTCGAAATTTAGAATCCTACTCAAGACTAACAAACCAATTATAACTGGGGTCTTTTCACAAGTTCCACCTAGTCTAAATAAGAAAACCTATATCTATGAGCTGGTCATGGTAAGAATGATTAGACCATCCACCACACCTCCACAAAGGGTGTCTCATTAAGAAGTACAGTGATGAGGACATCGGGTCCAGGCACGAGTTCCAGACCTACCAGAGGAGGCGCAGGAAAGTTAAACCCCTACTTTGGTTCCAGTAGAGGGTCCCGGCATGTTAGAGAGTCTTTTACTTTATTGTTTTATTTTATTTTATGTCTTTTGTTGGAGGGGACACATGTTATGAGGGTATTTTAATCTTTAATATTTTATTTGGGGTTTTTTTGTCATTATTTGTAGTCCAAGGATATTTTGAAAGAGGGGCAAGTTAGGTGATACAACATGCATTTAGGGTAGTGAATGTGTGCACAAGAGATAGAAATAAATTTGCTACAATAATAAAGAAAATAAACAAAATTCCTACTTACACATCCACATGTTAATTCAAGTGATTATTTAGAGGATAAACTATATGCTAGATTATCAAACGAATTTAAAGACACAATAATGTCAGGTTGCTGTCCAAGAAAATATGATGCTCTAGAATAGGCCAAAATGTCAACAAAGAAATAATGGGAGGAAACATAATGACAAGGTAAGGGATCAACATAGGCAGATGCAGGGCATATATTACATGTGAATATGGTATGAAATAGGCTGAGAGAGGAGTATTGTATTCAGGGAATTAGTAAACCAGCCACTAGATATATGTCACATAACCCCCTAAAATCACTACTTGATAGGATTCAACAGAATACCCAAAAGGGGAACAAAACACCTTGAATCCGATATAGCTCACATGAATTTGGTCTTCTAATAGTATATCATCAAAAGTCCAACTTCGAAGTGGCTGAAACTGCTGAGTTTGAAGATTTTCGAAAAATCAGTCTTCCAATATGAGATGCCACCAGTCCTAAAGAACACAGAGAAGTGCTTTCGATTGAAGAAAGTTTTTTATGTTGGTTGTTTGATGTTGGGTCGCCCAGGGGTTCTTTATGTGCTAGAAAAATCAACTCCTCAAAAGCCAGAGAACTAAGGAGTTGGGGCTTGATTTCGTCCAAGGTGATTCTCAGCCCTATTCATGCCTGGGAAGATAAATCCATGTAGGGGTTTTGATTTGGAAGCAATTTTCTGTGGGCTGCTGATGGAGGTAGGATCGTCCAAGTCTTATGATGTTGCTAGATGGTTTGAATCAGCCCAAAACAAGGAGGTACAAAGCTGGTGTTCATTCTTCGAAAATCTCTCCAGAACCCTATTCACGCCTATGCTTGAAGAATCTCTATAGAATCTTTTCAAATCTGAAAGTTTCAGCAAGGGCTTGTAATATAATGTGTCATATAAGCCTTACAAAACTCCTGGATGTGTTGGTTCGATCAAATCCTCTATACTTCGATGATGGTCATAATTTTTGTTGCAATGATAAATTTTCAACAAACAAAAAAAAAAACTGTAGAACACTTGTTAGATTGAAAGAGAAAAGATGAGAGACCTTTAACCCAAGGAGAGGGAGTGGCCTCCACCACTAACGTTAAAATATGTGGAGACCTCGACCCATTCCAAGGTTTTAGGATTCTTCAACCTACATGCACAGGAGGAAGAAGAAGACATAAGAGAGCCAAAATGTGAGTTCCAAAACTTCAATATTATTGCATAACGAGTTGGTTGGTCGTGGGCTCTATAAATAGAGTCTCACGACCAAGGTTTTTACAAGAAATAGTACTTGGTTAAAAATAACCCCCTCTATTATTCTCATGACAAAATTACCCCTAAACTACTAATAATAACAAAAATACCCTTAAATAAATGTTAGAGACTATACTACCCTTACCAACATATGTCCCCCTCCAATAAGAGACACTAAACAATGTAAAAGAAATAAAAACAATTAGACTAGATATAAACTAATACTCTCAATGGATCAAGGTCCCTCTCATGGTCATGATGTCCGCATCATTAGGCTTAGGGGTATTTTGGCCTAACTGATAATTGTGTATGATGACCTAGTTGTGGGGGGGTCTTTTTATACCCCACGACCACACTTTTTTATACCATGCAATTTTGATTAAAGTGGGGCCAACAACTTCTTCTTCCTCTTTGCTTGAGTGCAGATTGGAGAATCCAAAACCCTAGAATAAGACTAGGTACCCACCTAGTTTAACACTAGTGGTGAAAACCACTCTCCCCTTGAGTTAAAGGTTCTCCTTCCCTTTCTTCTTCTTCATATATATATATATATATATATATATATTCAGATTTTTGTTCTTACTGAAACAGAGGTATCTATAGAAGAATTATCACAGCACCTTCAAAACCATAGTTTTGCTCGAATCAACAACTCCAGGACACTCCATAGGACTGGGCGACACATCCTTTGCATACAATCCACTTCAGCTTGCTGATTTGAAAAAATTCCAAGGCTCTAAATTAGTACCAGGCATGAAAACCAACTCCAGACTGATTTCGGAAGATCACCTTCTGGCTCCATACCACTAGGCCTTTGCTATTTCTGATTTTTCTAGGGTGTAGCAGACCCCTAGGCGACCCATTATTGAGTGTCCAACCTCTAAAAATTTTTGGCATTTGAAAACCCAAGGTTGGGTTCTTACAAGCATGCGGCACTACCTATTTTTGGGTGGATTTTGGACTTCTTCAAAATTTACAATTTTCGGCCTCTTAGACTTTGGATTTTAGTTGCTCTCATCCATATGGACAGCAAGGAGGAGCTTCATATTTAAATCAGGTACTTTATCACTTTCTAGTATCTCCTCTTTCAAATCCCTAAAAGTGGTGATTTTGTTTTGGCATGTTGTGGCATCTGGTTTGGAGTTGAATTTAATTTCCTAGCCTAATACTATCACCACTAGCCTATTTTTCTAGCTCTAAACCTATCTCTAAATATTTCATGACAATTCCCTAGTCTTTTGGCTTATTTTCCTTTATTATTATTACCTTGATTGAGCTCTTTTACATAAACTTTAAGCCACAACATTTTTTGGGCAGTAGTCCTAAATTTTCATTCTCTAATTTAGTTTGATAATATAACATATTATTTAGGTCTTTTGTTTGTTTACTATTTTGTAAACCCTAATTCCTCTAATGCATAATGAATACAACTAATGAACTACCTGAATTTAGGGTCGAATGGTGCAAGTAGGAACCTAATTTATTTTTTTTCATTATTTTGGTAATTTTATTTCCATCTCATGTGCACACACTCGCTATCCTACATGCATGTTGCATCATACAGCCACACTTTTGACGATATTTAAATGTTGTTTCATAAGCAATCCACATTTTCTTCAAGTTGTTAACAATTTTCTTTACAATAAGAGCATAGTAGCATTTGGGTAGAGAAATTCCATCCAAGATCTAGTATCCTTGTTCATTAATTCCAACTTCCTCAGCACCTATGATGGCAGAAACGGCTTTCACTTGTCTTCAAATCATTGGACATCATGTAAGTCACCTAGGTCAAAACCATATTACTATTATGGACCAAGAAATAGAACATCTGATGCAGATAATCAAGCAAGACTTATGTATGTGCCGCCCCACAAGAAAGCTAGATTCAAGCAAGAATGCTATGTTAGTTTAATAAGGGTCTTATAGGGGATAACATTTATTTTATATGTCCATGTAATAAAGGCAATAATGCCCAAATTTTTGTTGGTTTTTTTTAGAGTAATCCCGTTATTGATGTTTAGCCCACTTTTTTAAGGGTCAAAACTTATCATTTTGGTTTTATTTTGATGTCATTAGATAGGTTATTCAATCACCGTTCTATCGAGACCAAAATTGTACAAATCCGAGGTGATTTGGGAAAGTTATAACCAAATTACAAAGGGGATATCAGTAAAAAAAACGGGAATAGTATTTTTGGGTCAATAAATCAATCTGTGGGGCCCACTAATATGCTGATTGAAAGCCCCTAGTCCCCACACATTTTAGTAGTTTTCATTTTTAGGAAAGTAAGTTTTCCAGAAAGTTTTATGTTTTAGAAAACGTGGCTAGCAAGTTTAGGATTTTTAAGAAGTTTCTCATTTTACCAAGTTTTTAATTGTTTAAGCTTGTAAGCCTATTTAAAGACACCCCCTCCCCCATAATTTTACAAAGAAGAATAAATAAGTTTTTAAAGATTTGGGTGTTCCCAAGGTATGGTTGTGGCCATGTTCTTCTCTCCAAGGGTTAAGGCCATCTCTTAGGCTCCCCTTTCTCTCCATATGAGTTGTAGCACACCAAGGTGCATAACTGAGTACATCTCTCTCTCTCTCTCTCTCTCTCTCTCTCACACACACACACACACACTCATCTCTTATCTTTCAAGTACCTCTCTTAACTTCTTCCCCTTCTCTCTTAGTCTCTTCTTTTCTTTCTCTTTCTCTTCTCCTATATATTATTTCTTATCTTTTTCTTCCTCTAAAAGATTCCCTACATGTTTTCATCAAAACCACCATTAAAAAGCCTTCATTTTTTTGAAATTCTTTGATTTGACTCATCTAATTTATCAGAATTTCATGAAATTTAAACTGTAAAACTTTTAAACACGTTAAAAACTACCCTAAAATTTTCGGATTTTTCTGATGCGTCATAGGGGAATTTTTGGAATTTTTGCCCAAAATCATAGAAATACCTTTTTGGGTTTTCTTTCTTTCTTTTCTCTTTTTTTGTTTTTTCTCATCTTAACATCTTTTCTTAAATTCTTATTCTCTGATTTTTTGGCTATTTATGAATTTAAATTCAATTCTTAATTTATTTTGCTTCCACGCCTTTATTTTCAACAATTTGAGGCCTTGAGAATATTCTACATCAATTTTTGGTATCTTCCCCTTATATCCCGCATCAACATCTATCATGCATTTTGTTAATATTGTAACACCACTAGCTGACTACTGAAAATGAGCTTCGTCTGGATGTTGAGCTAATGCGGACATAATAAAGAAGATGATGTCTGTGACACTCCACAAGAGGACCAAGTGCAAATTGCATGTATATATGGTTTAATTAGAGTCCTTTAAGTGGGTGAGATATCATTGTGCCAAGGGTAGATTAGGTTTTTTTTATTCAATGGTTTTGTGTAATAAGGCTAAAAGCCATGGGAAACTTGGGAAATTTTGTGTGCTGGTCTACAGCTCACTATTTTGTCATTTAGTGAGACTCCAAAGTCAACAAAAGGGAGCCCCACACAAGTTGGTTGACAGCCAATTTGTTTCCTATTCTTTAGCAGTTTAAATATTTTGGAAACTCATGTTTTAAAAGTCATTAGTTTTAGGGAAGTCTTGAATCCCAAGTTTTAAGAGTTTAGAAGTATCTAAATTTAGCAAATTTTTATTACTTTAAGTCTTGTAAGCATATTTAATAGGCACCCCCCAAAATCTTCAAAACAATGAACTATGAATTAAATTTTGGTGCAATCATTGGCTCCCCTAGGGTTTACCCTAGCTCAATCCCTTATTTTATCTTCTATCTGATGTAGCATGCATGTAGGTTAGTGACTGTGTACACAAGAGATAGGAATAAAATTGAATAAATAACTAAAAAAGATAAACAAGATTCCTACTTGCACATCCACACACTACTTCAAGAGATTCTTTAGATTCAATTCAATATGCATATTAAGAATTAGAGAATACAAATCAATAAGCAAAACTAAACCTAAACAATATGCATAGAATATTGATTAACTTAGGTATTATGACATGATGGAGTTACTGTCCAAATTTCGGAACATAACAAAGAGTCTAAAACTGATAGAAAAATATCAAAGAAACATATGCAAACAGTATGAATAAGGGAAAACTACTATGGAATCAAATGGGCAAAGGCTATGAATGATTAAGGCCGAAAATTATCAGGTTTAATCATGGATTTTATGTTTAGAACAGTAATGTCATCAGCCATTAACCCAAAACACATAGCCCCCAGCATCAGCTACCAACAAGATTCAAAAGAGACCCATATACATGCACGAAAATACCTTGTAGTTGCTGCCAACAGCCTGTAGAAGTCCTCTAAATGATGAGTAGGAATGAAACCATGAGAAAACTAACCACAGTAGAGACTCTTTTTAAGTAGCCGAAGTCACAGGTTCAATGGAAGCCTTGCCGCCAACCTATATTCAATCCAAGTGAGATGATGTGATTCCCAACACTTTTGGGAAGTCTTCCGGCAGTGGTGGAGTCACCCAGGGGTTATGATAACCCTGCTAAAAAGCCTTGGCCATACTCCTATTAATAAGGAATCTGTGGAGGATTTTCTACGAACCCAAAAACAAGGTATTCCACTCCTGCTGATTCGAAAAGATAGTGCTAGATCTGGTTTGAAGTTTTTGAGGGACAGAAACTTTCCTTAGGATCGTGAGAGACCCAATAAGAGTATCTCAACCCAACTCCTAGGAAATAGGGGTGGGAAGTTGATCTCCCACGAAGGCTATTTTCCTTAGTTTAACACCTCTTCTGAATAGACTTGGAGGGATTTCGATCAAGTGGGGCCCTATGGGATGGGTCCCACCTCCTTCAGTGTCGTGTGTGAGTCCCTAACAAGTAGGGAGAATGCCAACTCCTCAATCCCTAAGTTTAAGGAGTTATCTTCAATCTTGTGTGAACACTCTCTACTGGTATTCACACCTACAACAGTACAGGTTGCATAAAACTTCAAAACAATTCCTTCACTCAGCCTTCATTAACGCAGAAACTTCTTCACTTGGATCATTTCATCCTCATGAAGCTCCTATAGTGTTTGTAGATTCAAAAACTTTGAAGAAGAAGAAGGATTAATGGATCTCTTGCAGTTGAGAAAATTTCAGCACAGTAAAATTGAAAAACGGTTTGTAAACAGAAAAACAAAGAGGAAGAAGAAGAATGAAAAAACCTTTAACAAAAGGGGAAGGGAGTAGCCTCCACTACTAACGTTAAACTAAGGGAGAGCCTAGACTCATTCCAGGGTTTTGGTTTCTTCTTCCTACAACAACAAACAAGAGATAGAAGAAGGCATGTCGACCAAGGGTTTTTATTCCAAATTTGTTGTCTCCAATTGAAGCCTAGCCGTGGGTTCTTATAGAAAGTCCCACGGTTAGGGCTGTTTACAAAATAGAAACTCAAAATTCTCTCTAATTTAAAAAAAAAAAAAAAAAAAAACTCTCAACTTTAAAATAATTGCAAACCAACCCCTAAAAATCTCTTAATGACTTAAACACCCTCACTACATGTGACATCAAAATAAAAGATATAAAATAAAATAAAATAGCAATCTAATGAAGCCATAAAATGGGTGCAATCCTCTTGCGCCACCTCTGATAGACCTGAAACTCTCTCCTCAACCCGATGTCCTCATCACTATCTAATCCTCTCTTCTTCCAATTCTTTTATCTTTCTTCCTCCGAGCCTTATTGTCTTTCTTTGAATAAGTCTGAATCATAAAGTCCCAAATAGCTTTGGCAGTTGGTAAGTACATAAAGGTGTTAGAAATTTCTGGCTTCATGGAATGAAATAACCAAGACATGACTACGGCATTTTCCGCCTCCCATTTAGGAAAAGAATGAGAGCTAGGATCTGGAGCTTTAGTTGCACCAGTCAAGCACCCGAGCTTCCCCTTACCAATAATATAGATCTCTGTAGAGTGAAACTTGTAGACGTGTGCACAAAGGTATAAGGGTATTTTTTGTAATCCTATAGTATATAATAAAAGGCTTACATATGGGTGAAGTATAGATACTTCCCGCTACGCTTTCTTCTTCTCAATCTCTTCGTCTTCTCTCTTATTTTTTCTCTTTTCTTTGATCTAAACTCTCCAACTTGGTATCAAAGCCAAGGATATTCGATAGGGATTGATCGACGACGAAGAGCAGCGAAGAACACTGCTGACGTCAGTAGGGCGTACGCCAACGTCAGCAAGTCCATACAGATTCGTACGACGAAAAGTCTCAAAAAGTTAAGGGTTTGGTTCGTGATGATTTAACAAGTTTTTTTTATCATTTTTCCATAATTTTTTGATGATCAAAAACCTGTTTTTTTTTATTTTTTTGAAAAAAAACGAAAAAATTCAGATTCAAGAAAAGTTCTCAATCTGATCAACCTAGGGTTTTTTCCAAAGCCTGATCATAACTAAGTGGGTCGTTTTTTTGCTAGGAATCTTACAAAACTTGTTTGACTCAATTTGATGGAGGATTGAAGCGTTAGTGAGCAATTTCGTCCTCCCTGTGTTAACGCCTGATGATATTTTTGGTATTTTTTGGTCATTTTTTAATTCCGAAAAATAGTAACTCCTCTTAGATCGTGTTGAATATCAACTTGAAGGTTCATGATGCTTCTTAAAGTGTATTGGATGTCTTGCTCTCGCTTTAAAATAGTTTGGCTCTGATTCAAGCCTCTAGGCTTACTGTAGAAGCCTATCCAGACCTATATTTGGGGGTGCATAACACAACAGGCTGTGTGTGTGTTCGTGTGGTAGTTGTTTGTGCATGTAGACCAATAAGGGTCTTGTTGAAGTGGTGGAGGTAGTTTGGCTTTAAAGTGTAACACTTGGTGGTTTGTAATACCTTGTGGTTAAGGATTTGAATATGTCGGAAACTAGTGATGTTACATCAACCCTCTCTAGAGGTGTTGAAGTGGAGAATGAAAATCCTAATTAACTCATTTCAACAGTTCGATTTGATGGAAGTAATTTTCTCCCTTGGTTTCATTCAACCCAGATCTACATTACAGGTAAAGGGAAACTCGGATATCTGACAGGTGCAACAAAGGTTCCAGATCCGAAATCTGTTACATTTCCTAAGTGGGAGACTGAGAATGTCATAGTTATGTCATGGTTGCGCCACTCTATGAAGTCTGAAATTTCTAATACCTTCATGTATTTACCAACTGCTAAAGATATTTGGGACTATGATTCAGACCTTTTCTAAGAAAGGGAATAAGGCCAGGATGTATGATTTGTGCCAAAAGGTGTCCCATATTCGCCAAGGTGATAAATCTCTCTCGTTTTACTATTCTACACTCAAATGGATGTGGAAAGAGATTGATTATTACAAGACTTATCGTCCTAAGTACTCAAAGGATGTTGAATATCACAAGGAAGTTAAAGAAAGCAGAGTGTTTGACTTCTTGGCAGTGTTGAACTCTGAATATGATGATATCCGCATACAGATCCTTGGAAAGGATCCCTTTCCATCTCTTAGTGAGGTTTACTCGTATGTGCAAGAAGAGGAGGACCGTCGGCATGCCATGTTGAATCCTCCATCACCTCCTTCCATAGAAAGATCAGCGTTTATCTCTTCTACTCAGCGTGGTGGCTGTCTCTTATACAC
>JAOXJP010121392.1:8802-42724 GCA_025762735.1 Platanus orientalis | reverse complement strand
ATTAGGTGATTAAATAAAGTGACATGGTGATCACTATTCATCCCTAAGGGGTCCACATTACAACCGTTATGTTGTCGAAATTTTGGCAAAAAATGGCATGTGGATTCCATACTTAATTTCAATAAAATAACATAAAAAATAATAGGTAGGATGATTAAATTATAAATTAAGTTGACCATTAGGCTACAACGGGTTTAAAGTAGGTAACCGCGAAAGCGAATGAGGTGGGGTGCCTAACACCTTCCCTAACTCATAAGCGAACAACTTACCTAGGAATCTCTGAGAGTTGACCAGTTTAAGTGTGGAGTCAGACATTTTAAACCCTTTTCAAAACCTAAACTTGTTTTGTTTTCAAAACTGATGTCTAGTCACATCATTAAAAAGACTAGTGGTGACTCCAAAACATTGTGGGATTTTCCTGTGATAGTTAAGTCTTTTTTCAAAAGGGATTTACCCGTTGTGTGAAAATCAAGGCCCACGTTGGCAAATTTTGATTCTATACATATTTCATATTTTTCCAACTCACTAGTATTTAATCAGATATTAACCCAACTTGTTTCAATTTGTTTAAATAAGATTGACTTATGTGTTTTAATTTACCATGCCTCAAATTAAAAGAATTAATCGTATAAGCTGAACAAGAACTAAATTTATTACTTCTAAAATGTTTAAAATATACAATCCTGAATTACAATATCCTTTTACAATGATTACATTGTTCTAGTAAGCATTACTTTTTTAGACTCAAACATTAATTTAATTATCATTTTTCCTAATAGGCTTCTTGATACAAGATTTCAGTGGATATCTTTCACGTACAAAACATCATTAGGTTCTAGGACCTTTCCGAAAGTAAGCTTAAGAAGGACATTCCATTGTCCATATGTTGGTAGAGAACTTGAATCTCTCATTAAACTACATCACCATCATTAGTTGGAGTATAGGAAGCAAATGCACTCCTATCACTACAAATGTGCTTAGTGGCACCGGTGTCAACCACCCAGTCATTTGTATCTTTTATGATGGTCACTTTCATGACAACAACCACAACAATCTCCATCTCATCAGTCAAGTTCAATTTGTTCTTTTTGGCTTTCTTTTTGTTCTTTCTATGTCAACAACCTGTTGCTCTATGACTTATTTTTCCACATACAAAGCAATCATATTTAAAATATTTTGTATCGTTTTTCAATTCATTTTTGTTCTTATTGTAAAACTTCTTAAATTTTTCATAATTTTTCTTTGCAATACTTTCTCCAAGTTTTTCCACTAAGTTGGCTTTTGAAACATACTCATTAGCATTTTCTATAGTGGTTTGTTCTCTATTACTTTTTTCCTATTTTTATACTAATAATTATCTCTTCTGATGTTTTATCTTTTCTCTTTTGTTTTAGATTATTCTTGTAATTTTTTTTCATGATGGTGACAACTATTCAATTAAAGAAGCGCCATAAACAATTCAGGAGCATATTTTCTATGGCCAAATCATTAACCATCAACTAAAAATCGTCCAATTGGGAAGTAACATATTTATCTTCCACCATCTTGAAATCTAGGAATTTATCTACTGTGTATTTCTTTACTAATGTGTTTTCTATAATATATTTCTTAATTAGATTATTTTAAATTTTAGCTGAAATCCTAAATTTACAGTAAACATCATCTAAAGTACCGGTCATAACACTCAAAATTGCATGTCTGCAGATTTTGTTTACCTTTTTTTTTTTTCTTCCAAACTTGACCTGAATGAGATCTTGCATGCTCCTAATGTTCTTAATTAACTTTGGTATTGCCTCTGTCGGAATTAAGACAACTCTTTCCATTTCAGGTAAGAAGAGAACTATCTCTTCCCATCTCTTAAAATGAGAACCATTGAAAGGTTTTATCTTGCTAATTTTAGGAATCTTACTCATATAAGGAATTGAAAAATCCATACTAAGATTTTAGTGAATTCAATGCAATCAGCAATTATGGTAGGTCAATAATATCCTAACCTTTTTAATTGCATATACAACTTTGAGCATGTTTGTTGTGCTCCACTTACATACACTTTCATGGATAGTTTGTTGGATTGGTCAGTAACCAAACATCGGAGTAGCATCCCAGCCATTGAGATTTTATATAATTGGTCTCCCCTTAAGGCATATTTCGGTGCATGCCTTCTTATTTCCGCCCTTTTGACCAGATCTTTAATTAGGTTCCTTTGGGTCTAAGAAGAACTTAACAAAAGGAATCCTCCAATCCTCTTCTTCTTCTTCTTCTGTTGGAGCTTAAGCGACTTGGATTTCATGACCCATTTCTACTATGCAAACTTATGCACTTCTTCCATAGTGAATGTTGGTATTACCTTGCATTCTCTCATGTAAATGAAAATATAGTCTTCTTCAGCAGACACAGGGTAGTTGCTAGGCTTGCCAATGCATTAATCCTTCTTTCACATGATTCAAGGCGAATCTATGGAAAAGCTGCATGAGTTCCTTGACATAGTTATTGAATGGAATGAGGTTTAGCTTTCTAATATCATATTCACTAGTGAGCAAGGAAGCACAGATACCTCTAAAGCCTTGTCGTGTCCGTGTCTAATACGTATCCGACACTAACACTCCAAGGATACCTCTGTGTATCCGAGCCGTGTCAAGAGAGAGAAAAAGGAAATGTTTTGTTAGACATGTTTTAGACATGGTGGAACACCGAAAATGTGGGTATTATGGTAAATCCTATAAAATTAAAATAAAAAAAAGGATGGATCAACTGTGAGAGAATATAATCCAACAATTCTTGCCACCAAGCATTTAAATTAGTTTTAGATATGTTTTTGGATATAGATATATATTTTTTTATGCTTGTTATTTATTTTTAAACATAAAATTAACATAAAATATAATTTAAAATATTAATTAATTAATTAACGTATCCCTGTTGTATCGTATCCTACTTTTTCAAGAATTGTCGTATCACCGTATCTGTATTGTATCATACCCATGTCCCGTATCAATGTTCCTAGCTAGTGAGCTATTTGATGATGAGCACAGAGTTTCATACATGAAAATAGGGATTTCCAAGGTGATTTCTAGTTCTGCAATGAAGGCTTGCTTTGTTGCTTGAGCATCCTTTGGAGAGTTAGCATCAATTAGTTCAAAAGAAGTCAAAAAAATAAGACAACTAGACATTTAATAGGCTGATTAAAAATCACTTTTTTTTGGTATAGCCATGTGGGCCTAATAATGACAACTGCATGCCCCAGCCACATGAGTACGGAGGCATTGGCGATTAAAATCACTTATTCCATGTCAAGGGAAACATAATCCGGATTTGCTGAAATTCCCAATTAAAATATGACATGTATAAAAACCGATTCCTAATATTTTGGTTACCCTTTTTACCAAAATAGGTATATATATATATATTGGTTACCTTATTGAACAACTTATTCCACTTAATGTCAGTTTAGGAGAATGATTGTCTAAGATTTGCTTCGGTTTAAAAAACGCTTTAAAAACATATAAATGATACATGTATTGGCTTTATATAGTGTTTTAAAACGTTGTGGTAAATTGTTCTGCAACATCAATATAGCCCGCGTTTCTCCCCCACCATTTATAGGGCTTTTGCTTCTCTTCCCGCGTTATTTGCTTCTTCTTCAATTCACTGGCCCGTGGTACGTTCTCTTTCTCAATATCTTTCTCTCCATCTTCCTCTATGTTATAGGGTTTTTTGATTTTGCAATAGCTTACAAGAGAGAATAACCCGTGGCATTACTGATTTTGCAGCATGGGTGGATTCACCGTGCACAACACCCCTTCTTTCAGTAGGAAAAATTCTCGATCATCATCATCTTCTTCTTCTTTTTGCCTTATATATCTCTCTTTCCATAGGCAAAAAGCTCCTTACCTAAGCCCTCTGCCTACAGCATCTGCCCCTCTTTTTCAGACCATGTGAAGCCCTTTCTCTCTCAGCCTAAGCCCTCGTTTTCTCCCATGTTTCCCATTTCATGAAAGCTCCAAAATACATCCCCTCCCAACTCTCTCTCTCCTCACAGCTCCTCCATTCCATCTAGCGTCTGCCCCCCTCCATTCCATCTCTCTCGATTTCCCCCTCTTCCTCCTTTTGTAAAATGCATATGCCCTATGGAAGGCTTCGACCCTGCGCCCTTCCCTTGCCTCTTCAAGGCCTGAAAAAATAACACAGAGAATGGCCATGGAGAGGCTTATCTACTCTTCTCCTCTCCCCTCCAAAACCCTTCTAAAATCCCACTTTCTCCATCGAATTGGTTTAATTGACCCCAAAAAACTCGGGTTTTTGCAATTTTCTCTCACCAAGTTCAGGCGGGTCGGCTCATTTTTCTACAAATAGGATGATCCACCCTCTTCTTCTTCTTCTTCTTCTTCTTCTTCTTCTTCTTCTTCTTCTTCTTCTTTGTTTTCCTCTGAGAAATTTCATGTTTGGCCCTCGATAAAGGCATCGTCTTCCCCATTGATTTGTTGGTCTGGGTCACATCCATGAGCCCTTCTCTCAAACAAATCATTGAAGGAGCCTTATTGCAAGAAAAGGTATGCCTTATTTTCTTTTGTGCTCTTTATCTAAAAAAAATAAAATAATTGTTTCTTAGGATGGGTTCTGAGATTTTTATCTATTGGTAGATTTTAGACCCGTGAATGGGGTTAAAGTTGCAAGTGACTTCTTTCGTTATCTTGCTTTGTATTCAGGTTAACCAATTGGGATTTTCTTGTACAATGTTTTAATTGTTATTTTTTATTTGGAATTATGAATTACCATGGACCCTGAGCTAATTGAGATTCCGATGAACTATCAAGAAAGGTGAAAGATGTGATTAAAATAAGTTGTTGGCCATGAAGAATCTGCTTAAATGTCTAGAGTTTAATCTTATATTCCTTTCTTGATTTTTTCCTTTGAATTTCATGGATTTAGTGTCTTTGGAATTAAATTTAGTAAAAAATTCAAAATATTTGTCAAGTATATAACTAATTCTTATAATCGGTGGTGCCTGACTTTTTGAGCAGGCCCAAGTTAGATTTTGGGGGGAGCCTAAATGGAATCCTGTTCCACCCAGATTTTAAGGGTCTTTAGTGATGACCCTGAGGAAATTAGTAGTTGCTTCTTATTTTTTGCCTCACTTTAAAAAATTGGTGCTTTCTTTAAGATTTCCAAATTTTATGTGATTGTTGTTTTCTAGTCATTTTTCCATTGAGGAAGACTTCATGGTCATCATTGCTTGGGGTCTTGAAAAGTGGAAGCCTTTGAAATTTGATTTATAAAAGATTTACTTCCTAGATTTTAGCAGTAGTTCCAGGAAGTGCCTATGAATTACCCAATTTGTTTGCTTCAATTGGTGTACATGGAAATATATTTTACTTTATGAACTTTATTCCCTAGATTTCATTTCTTTAAAATTCTCAAGTTACTTTTACCAAGAAGATTTATGTCATTGTCTTGAGTACTAACCATGTGATCAATAGAGATGGGTTCAGATTTTGAAGAATTGACATCTCGTTATCATTATCATTATTATATTATTTTTTATAATACTTCAATTTTGGTCAGCTTTTTTATTTTAAGGAAAGAGATTGCTTTGACATTTATAACACTTTCGAAACTCTATTTATTTTTACCTACTTGAATTTTTTATTTTCATTCGTAAAATTTTCAATTTTCAATTTTCAATCTTAAACACTTTATAACTTCATTTATTAGATCATGGATATATTGTTGATGTCAGGTGCTCTTAAGCAAAGAAACTGATGTGTTCATTTCTATATTAATGATTTGTTATACATGCACACGCACAGTCTATTGAATTTGTCTGACCTTGGTAACAGGTTGATGTAGAACCAAAATGGAATGATTTGGTGCTGATTCCACTTTCATATTTAGAGACATCTGGTTTTATTATGTGCTTCAAATTTGCTCTTGTCTGTCCATATTTCTATGGAGACATTCACATAGTTACATAAATGTGAATATTCATGTCTTGCTCAACTTTCATATTTAAGGTGTAATTAATGACTGGAAAGCATGCACTGATGTAATGGATTCAGGTGAAAGTGGAGCCAATGATAGTAAGCAATGCATCTATTCGATCAACCAAAGGTTGAGGCATTTTTCTGACTGGATGCTGGAAATTATGGCTATGGGAGACTTGGACAATTTCTTCCCTGCTGCAACACATGAGTAGGCTCCTATTGTTGAGGAGGTGTGGAAGGATTCTACAATTCAGGAAACATACAAGAGAAGAAATGAATTGAATTTTCTTCTTGATGTTGCCAATTATTTCTTAGATCGGGTATGCCTAAATGCTTTTTTCTTTTGGTTCATCATCATTAAAACATTATTAGTGTAATTGGGAATAATCCTTGAAGTTGTCTATCCACTCTTTTTGTTTGTGAATCATAATTCAATTCTTCTTATGATATTCCTTTGTTGTAGCTAAGCGCCTATGGTTATTGAAATTCATATATATATCTTACATATCTAATGAATGTTACTTTGCTCGCATCTTTCAGAATATTAGTCATGAAACTGTATCAGATAACTTTTCTTATTATAAACAAAAGGGTTCAGAGAGTCATGTTATCATACTTATAACCTCAGACGTCAATGAACTGAAGTCAAACAACATCACTTAATCATTGAAAATTTTAGTGCATCACTTAAACAATGATATTGGAAACTCAGACATGTGGTTTAAGGTTTAAGTCCTTTTGTTTTTTTACTGAGATATGATGTGGCTGATTGGCAACTCAAAGAGTTATGTTATCGTACTTTTTACTGAGATATGATGTGGTTGATTGGCAACTCAACTGCCACATGTCCATATATATAGATATAGATATGGTTATGTTATGTTCATCCCATGTGTTAAATTAAGGAATTTGGTTTGGACTATTGTTTAAATGGCTGGTATACTTCATGTACACAACACTTATCTGTCCTTACTCCAAGAAACTTGGTTGATTAAAATCAAAAGCAATAACTTACCTCTTATAAGTTGTTTTCTTATTCTTTTCTATATGTACAAATTATGTGTTAAAATGAAAGATCATGTTGAAGTAATTTCAATGCTCGGTTTTTTTGGATTTCTAGTGAGTATATGTGAGATGTATACTTTTCATATAATGAAACCATACTTGCACTGGGAACGAGCACTCGCTTTTAGTTATTTTTTATAAGTTTCCTGTCTCAGATCCTGAAGAGCCACCCTCATCTAGTCCCGACAGCTGTCGATCAGTAGCTTGAACAACTTCAAACTGTTTGTAATGCTGAGAAACAGAAGGAAGAGCCTTCTACATTTGGTACCAAACTTGTCTTGTATAGGTTCGTAGCAAATCTCTCAACAGATTAGGAACAAGCCACTTTTGGGTTTGAAGTGAAAAATTGATTCTTATGTTGTTTTCCCTTTGGAGATTATTAGGAGAATAGCTGAGGTTAAGGCTAATGAGAGGAGAAAAGCTCTAGAAGAGATTTTATATGCCTTAGTTGTGCAGATATTTATGGAAGCAGATGTTTCTTTGATACCTACAATATCCTCATCTTTGTAGATTCTACATGTGTTGAACCTATGTTCATCATGTTTTTAGTTCAGAAATTATAATTGTTATGCAAAAACCTAGATCTATGATCATATGCATCAAACACGAAGAGAGAAAATAAAGCAGAAAGCAATCACACAGCAAGAGCAAGACGATTTATGTGGTTCGGCTTAAAGCCTACGTCCATAGGCGAAAACGGAGAAGAGCTTTCACTATGATCGAAGAACAGAGATTACAATGAACAATGCGGTGGCACAAAAATTGAGAAACCCCCAAAAACCCTAATTTTTGTTGGTTGAATCCAAACCCCAAATCGGATATAAAACAAGTCAAAAAATTTCAGGTGAGGGCTATGACCCCAGACCATTTCCATGTCATATTCGGGTTTTTAAGTTATATCTTAGGTTGAATACAAAACATTAACCCAACAAATCTCCACCTTGGCTTGAATTCTACCAAGGTTACATAGTTAGAAACATTTTATTTCCATCTTCTACACACAACCCCGAAGGGTAACTCTATATACTGCAAACTTCAATCAAGTCTAAGTAATTCTTGAACTTGAGACCTAGAAGTGGCTTAGTAAATATATCAATTGGATTATCTTCAGTTCCAATCTTCTTTACTACAATCTAACCCTGTCCAATGATCTCCCGAATGAAGTGATATCTAACATCTATATGTTTCGTCCTCTCATGGTACATCTGATTTTTAGTCAAATGTATAGTACTCTATCACAATGCACTATAGTCAAGCCCTGTCTTAGAGCAAGCTCGCCAAGCAAGCCTCTCAACCATATAGCCTCCTTCACTGCTTTTGTCACCGTCATGTACTCGGCCTCAATAGTGGACAAAAAAATTGTACTCTACAATATTGTTTTTCAACTGACTGTGCAACTAAACAAAGTGAATACATACCCTGTCAAAGATCTCCTCCTTTCATGATCACTTACATAGTCTGAATCTACAAACCCAACTGTGCAACCATCCAAACCACCTATTTTATCAAACACCAAGTCAATATCTATAGTGCCTTTAAGATACCAAAGTATCCACTTCATTGCCTGTCAATGTGCATTCCCTAGATCACCCATATATCTACTAACAACACTGACAGCATATAAAATATCAGGACGGGTGCAAACCATACCATACATGAGGCTCTCAATTGCACTAGCATAAGGAATAAGAGATATGTACTCACTCTCTTGCTCTGTCTGTGGTGATAACTCTGCTGAAAGTTTAAAGTGATTACCCAATGAAGTACTCACAGGTTTAGTATCCTGCATCCTAAAACGCTCAAGTACTCTCAAAATAATTTTTCTAAGACAAGTACAGTTTTTCTGCTTCTTTATCCCTATGTATCTCCATACCCAAAATCTTCTTTGTTGCCCCCAAGTCTTTTATCTCAAATTCACCACTAAGTTGAATTTTATCTTATTAATTGCAGATATATCTTTAATAGCAATAAGCATGTCATCAACATAAATAAGCAAGTACACAAAAAGGCCATCTAGGAGTTGTTTAAAGTAAACATAGCTATCATACTGGCTCCTAAGAAAGGCACTGTCTTAGAGATTGCGTCAATTCATACAAAAACATTTTGAATAGACACACATGGTCTTTTTTTTCTAGAATCACAAACCCCTCTAGCTGCTGCATGTAAATTTGTTCCTCAAGCTCACCATGCAGAAAAGTTATTTTGACATCAAGTTACTCCAACTCCAAGTCAAATATAACAACCATAGCAAGCATTACAAGAATGGAACTGCGATTCACTACAAGTGAGAAAACTTCATTAAAATCCACACCTTCCTTTTGCCCATAGCCTTTTGCAACCAAACATGTTTTGTATTATACACTATCAACACCAGATGTTCCTTTCGTCTTCTTGTAAACCCATTTACAACCTATGATCTTCTTCCTGGCTAACGGTTTAACTAATTCTCAGGTTTTATTTTTGTAAAGAGACTCCAACTCTTCATTCATAGCAACCACCTAATGCACAGATTTGCTGTTTGAAACAACTACATGGTATATAGAAGGCTCCCTGCATTCAACATTTTTTTTTAAATATTCAATGGAAAAGCAACCAACTTTGCATAGCTATTATACTTCTTTGGCGGTCTAATCTCTCTCATGTCTCCCAGTAGCAACATTATACTATAGTTCTTCTTGTACAACCTCTTCATTAGAATGATGCTCTTTATCTTCCTCGGGCTAAATAAAAGTATTTTCCTGCACCTTCCTAGAAATATCAAAATCAAGCTCCACCTACTTCTTGATACCGTACTCTATCCCTGCATCAACAACTTCCTTTTTCTGGTTTAGCATAGAAGATTTATCAAAAATAACATCCCTGCTAACAATGAACTTAGGTGACTTGGAATCAGTGTACTACAACTTATATACCTTCACACCAGATGCATAACTAAGGAAAATACACTTTTTAGCTCTAAGTTTCAGCTTACCTTCATTAACATGGGTATAAGCTGAATAACCAAAAATGTGTAAACTAAAATAATCTGCAGAAGTATCAGACCATACCTGATGACACGTCTTGCACTCAATAGCCATTGATAGAGATAGGTTCACCAAGTGACAAGCTGTGGTAACTGTTTCTGCCTAAAACTCTCTTTCTAGCCCAGCATTAGAGAGCATGCAGCGAGTTCTCTCAAGTAATGTTCTATTCATACATTCTGCCACCCCATTCTGCTAAGGAGTATGCTTAACCGTGCGGTGTCTCACAATCCCCTTATTCTTGCAAAACTCGTCGAACTCTCCTGAACAAAACTCCAGCTCATTATATGTTCTCAACCTCTTAATTTTTTTGCATGTTTGTTTCTCAATCATGGTCTTCCACTACTTGAAGTTGAGAAACACCTCATCTTTCTGTTTCAAATTAAACACCTAGACCTTCCTAGAGAAGTCATCTACGAAGGTCAACATGTAGCAAGAACCACCCTTTGAAACAACTCGAGATGGGTCTCAAAGATTCGAATGAACATAGTCTAATGTTCATTTTTGTCTTGTGAATAGCAATACTGAACTTCACTCTGTATTATTTTTCAAATACAAGGTCCTCACAAAATTTCAACTTTACTATCTTTTGACCACCAAGCAAGCACTACTTGCTCAACACAATCATCCTCCTTTCACCCATATACCCAAGCTGCATATGCCAAAGGCGGGTAGTGTTTGAATCAGTATTTGTAGATGATAAATTGTTGTTTCCCCTGAAACTATACTGCCCTGCAACACATAAATTCCTATTCTTCTACCCTCTTATCACCACTAGTGCACCCCTTGTCACTCTCATGACTCTACCTTCAATGGTACACTTACATTCAATAGAATCAAGAACACCCAATGAGATTAGGTTCTTCTTTAGGTTTGGTATATGTCAGACATCTGTCAAGGTCCTAACAATGTAATCATGTATCTTAATATGAATTGTCCAAACTCCTACAATCTAACAGGCCATGTTATTTTCCATCAAGACTGTACAACCATTCACCTCTTTATACATTATAAACCAACTCCGGTTCGGGTACATGTGAAAGGAACAACCTGAATCAAGGATTCACTCATCATCAGTACACACACTGCAATGAGAAATAACAAGGACATTCTTAGAACCATCAAAACTGTCTTCTTCTACAACTACAACCTCTTTCCCCTTCTTCTACTTCTTAAACTTTAGACAATCTCTGACAAAGTGTCCAGGCTTATGGCAGTAATGACACTTGTAATTCTTTGATCTAGATTTGGATCTAGATTTTCATTTTCAAATGAACTTCTTTCATTTGTCCTTCCTCTAACCACTAGCAATTCCACCTGGCTATCACCCTCTTCTGCAGACACTCTATTTCTCAATTCTCTAGAATCAATGATGTTTTGACATCCTTCATGGAAATCGAATCCTTCCCATAAAGCAGGGTAGTGACGAAGTGCTCATAAGATGAGGGTAGGGAACATAACAGAATTAAAGCCTAATCCTCATCATCCACTTTTACATCTATATTTTTTAAATCCATAATAATTTAATTGAATTCATCCAGATCAGTCTTCAGTGACATACCTTCTCTTATCCTTAATGTATAGAGGCGTTTGAGATACGACCTATTTGTGAGAGATTTCGTTATGTACAAACTCTTCAATCGAAGCCATAATCCAGCTGCCGTCATCTCATTAGCAACCTCCCACAAAACTTTATCAGACAAGCACAATTGAATTGCACTAAGTGACTTGATGTCAAGTTCTCTTTCTCCTTCCTTCATCGTCGCGGGTAATTAATCATTCCCTAATAGTGTATTGTATAGTCCCTGTTGTGTTAACAACGTGAGCATCTTAACACGTCAGAGACTGAAACTGTTATGCCCATCAAACTTCTCAACTTCGTACTTTTCTGCCATTACAATGATCAACTGAGCTCTGATACCAGCTTGTTATGCGGAAACCTAAATTTATGATCGTATGCAGCAAACAATAAGTGAGAAAATAAAGCAAAAAGCAATCACACAACAAGAACAAGACGATTTATGTGGTTTGGCTTGAAGCCTACATCCACGAGCGAAAACGGAGAAGAGCTTTCACTATGATTGAAGAACATAGATTAAAATGAATAGTGCAGTGGTATGGAAACCAAGAAACCCCCAAATATAAACCCCTAAAACCCTAATTCGGATTGCTCACCTTCACTTATTTTTGGGTCATATTCGGATTTTTCGGGTTATCATCTCAGGTTGAATACAAGAAATTAAGCCAACAATAATCAATAGATTCATTTTGTGAGTGGTTTAGATATTAATGATACTGCTTGGGTTTTAGTTTTGTTTATAACTAGTCAATGGGGAAATAAATCAGATGTTATACAGATCCAAAATTTCTGATTACCTGATTCTTTTTTTACTCATGTCCTATGATAATATGGAGTTGGCATTTCTTTGGAACAGGAGGTAAAAATCCTTATAGATTTAATAAGCCAAGACCATTCTTTATCCAACTCTTTGACAGCTAGTTGTATTTGCGCATTTCTAATGTGTGGAAGGGGCAGGGCATGCTTCTTTTCATTACCAAAACTTTCCATTAAGGGGTGCCTGATCTGTTACTGCCTTTTGCAAACCTTTTTCTTTTTTATGTTAATCTTTTTTTGCCATTTTGTGTATAATTCCTTATTGGCAGATGTTAACAATGTTTTCATTTTACCATGATGTCTTTAGCATTTTAGGTGCCATGTTTGGCTTCTTTTCTTTGATGTAGTTCAAGGTGATAGTAGATTTCTTGGGCAAAGTTCAAGGACAACTTCAAAAGTAGTCTTTGATTGAGAACTTTAGTTAAGCTTTGATTTGACTGTGTTGCACGGTTTGTTTTTGCTTGGAGTAGCCCCAGTATTTATTGCATGGATATATTCTGAGATATTGGAATACAAAAAATCTTCATCTCTTTCCAAACTGTAAGTTGTTTTGTTAGATTATAATGAGAGCTTGGAACTCTTAGAATACATTGGAATTTTATAGGTTTTTTTGTAGGATAGTCTGTATTGTAACATCTCAGCAAATTCTGAGATAGTTTTGGATGGAAAAACAGGGGGCATTTGAACCCATTTATGGGTTGTTGGAGTACCCAGTTCAGCATGAAAGGTGTGATGGGAAACCATGGACAGAGATGTATGTTTAGCCTAATATTTTGTAGGGAGTCATGCAAGAACTAAAGGTATACCTCTGTAAAATATCAACAAAATCTAAGATTGTTTTGGATAGGAAATCAATGAGTATTCAAGCTTGTTTTATGGGCTGTTGAATTGCCCAGGTGAGCAGGGGTTGAATGACTATAAACCACAGGAAGAGGTGTCCGGACAACCTAAAATTTTGTTATGAGTCATGCCAGAATTTTGTGTGTGTGTGTGTGTGTGTGTGTGCAGGGGATTGTATAGGAAGCCATGCAGAAATGTTCTAGAAAATTAACTACTTCCAATCCTTGTTTGCAGATTTCATATCCATACCTCCAATATGTGCATAGTGGGTGATAGATTGGATATTGATACTTTATTTGGACAAAATGCTAGCTGCAATATCCTCCTTGTTCTTACAGGTGAAAATATGTCTTCTTTTTCCCTTTTTCCATTTTAGCTCTTTTTCTAATGGAATGCCTATAGATTGCACAAAACCAGTTTAAGTCATAATGAATGAAAGAGCAAAAAAACATGCATCATAAATCTAATTAAATAAAAAGAAATGAGTCAATGTGCATGTGTTTGAAAAGAGATGGTTATAGCTTTTTCTTAAAAGCAAGTGAGAGGCTATGGTGCATGGAGAGGAAGATATAGTGCAGGTTGGATGATGCACACACTCAGATACACACACAATGAAATATACACAATGATGAATAATAATGAATTATGCATCTGATGCAGAACAAGAGGGAAAAAAGATTGTTTTTGATATTTCCATCACTTTTCAGTTATTTCTACACTCACTTATCTTATTTTGTTGCTGATGGCTCACTATTTCTCTCAGATTAGCTAAGTTTTTTTGATACTTCACCAAGAGACAACCATCTCAGGATTTTTAGTCTGCCAGTTGGGGTTGATTACCCCCACTTGGAGGCATAGTCACTGATGTGTCATCGTCAATAGAAGCTATATGGGACTTAGACCTAGACTTGGCTTGCAAGAGACCAATTTTAATGTCAGTTTCATACCAGAAATCAAAAATGCATGCCATAAAATCCCTCCCATCTCACTTTAAGCTCAGTTTGGGAGAAATAGAATTGAGTTTTTTTCTATCTAAACATACTTTAGACTGTTTTTAAAACACTGCTTATAGTTGGTTTTTTTTTTTCTTTTCCATATAGACATATTTTAGATAGTGTTTTCAAAACGTTGCCTATAGTTGGTTTTTAAAAACGCTGGCTAAAATTTCTGACTTTTCTCAACGTGGCTGAAAACAACGTTTAAACACAGGCCATTTTTGTTGTAGTGTTAATATGTTGAGTTCTTCCGAGATTGAGGGAAAGACTCATTCTCAGATCCACAAGAGAGTGCTTGGTGTGGAAGATAGAGTGAGCTACTGAGGTAAGGGAAGGTTTAACACTCAGGAGGGTCAGGACTGGAGAAGGTTTACCCACTTGTCTTGCTTAATACATCATTCCAGAAACCGAAGTTATCATTGACACGGATGAAGGCCATGAAAATATGCACACATGTCCTACTGTTGACATTAAATTGGAATATGAAAATATAGATGGATCTGTTAAAAATACTGAAAGCTTGCTTTTTTGGCTGATGACATGAATCAGAAACTGAAGTTGACAATATAACTGACAAACTTGGTGAAAGCTTTCCTGCTAGTTCTGGTGATGACATGGTCTCCAAAACTGATATAAGAAATCTCTCTGCTGAAATCAGTGAAAGCTTTCATGTGGATGATATCAAAATGGAAACCAAAGTTGAGAATGGTTCTGTTGCAGGAGTTATGGCATTCCTACGTTGCCTGCCGATGTTGGGAAATCAGAAATTGACATTGGCAATGGTTCAAGCAAGAAACATGTTCGTGTTTCCCAAGGGGGCTCATTCGCCACCAGTATAACAGTATACAAGGTCGTCGGAAGTGACAAGGTCGGATATTTTCAGAAAAAAAAAAATCTTCTCCTGTGGGCAGACTTATCTGCTGGCACAGGAGAAAGACACATACCCCAGAAAAAGTGAAAATACACTTTTTTGGGTTACATGTCCAATCTCCTGTGCATGCAGATAAATCTGCTCACAAGAGAGGATCCTCTGGGTGAATATTTGAGACCCTCGCCTCTTCTCTTAGGCTGGCTGTGTAGTGATTTTATAATGAAAGTAATGCGGGTGGCTTCCAAAAAGATTTACCACAAAGACATAAGGTGGCGGTTTCTAATTTCACCTCAGATATTCGTTACTAAAACAGGGATTTTGGTTATTCAAGAAAAAGAACCATTATGTTTACCAAATTCGTTGTATTGCAAAAGTGAGAATATCTAAACAGCCAACTCCAACTCAAACAAAGGCATTCCGTTATACCAGGTTGGCACCAACTATTTATTACTGCCCCTACTCTAAACTTGGCCGAAATGGTAATTATCGCTCGGGCCATGGTGCGTTATGGCAATAATCGTTCAACAGACCATAAGAACGCATCGTGAATAGGGATGGGCATGGGCTGGGATCGGGTCGGGCCATGGTAGCTAGGCCCGGGTCCAGCCTTGTAATTATAATACGTGCTTGGGCCCAAACTTTAAAAAAAAAATTAGGCCTAGGCCCAGCCCTTGTTAATTTATTGGGCTCAGTCCAGGCCTTTGACTAGTCCATGAATTTAAATATATATATATGTATTAATTTTGAGATTTATATTCGAATTCAAGACCTATTACATAATAAGTAATGTTCTAACCAAATGGGTTTATTAATTCTTAAAAGCTTAGAAATTTATATATTTAAATTCTAAAGATTGTTTTCTATTAAAAAATTATTGATTTCACTAAGAGTCAAATTCAATATCTTTTGCAAAATGTTATTTTTATCAACTAAGCTATAAAATATTAATGATTTTTAAAGACTTACTATATTATAATACATATATGTTCTATATATAAAAGTTCGGGCTTTGGGCCAGGTTTGGGCTAGGCAGAGGTAAGCCCAAGCTCAACTCTAAAAAAATTCAGGCGTTGGGCCACAACCAGGCCTTAGTCTAGGACCGGGCCCTTGTCAGGTCTAGCTTAGGCTGGGCCTTTTAGACCAATTTTTTGGGCCAACCTCGGACTGTCCCCGCCCATGCACACCCCTAGTTGGGAAGTACCATTCTCATACTAGAAGTATACTTGTTTGTACACCATAAGTTTCTTAACAGACGAGCAAAGGCTAAGGGGTTAGTGAGATGGGTAACCTTTGAACTTGGGTTCTCCTTACTTTTTTATGGCATCAGCTACCCCTTCTTTCCCCATTTTTGTCATCTCCTAGTTGCCACTTCTTTCCCCAAAACGAGTTTTAATAACATGATGACTAGGGATGCAAATATACCAAGTACAAATCAGATATTGACATATCTATATTTTGCTAAGTTATAATCGGATGTTTTTTAAACGAATGAATATTTAATCGAATCGGATACACATAGGTTCATATTCATATCCATTAACTCAATCGAATATCGGATATAAACACACAAATATATCTTATTACAAAATTCATTAAGTTCAGTTAATATATTTATATCCATTAAGTTAGGCAATGGGTTAGAGTTAATGTTAAAAGTATCTATATACTCTACTATAATGTAGTATAACCTATATTATTATAATATAACTACTAATTTAAAACCAGTCATTAGGTATAGAATAATATAATAAATAAAATTATATATATAAACGAATACAGATATTAATCAGAACGAATGTATATATATATATTTGTATTTCATTCATTTATAATAGGATATTTAATCGAATTGGATACATATATGTTCGTATTCACTTTAAATGAACACGAATATGAATAAAATTCAGATAATAATCAGATACTTGCGTCCTTACCGATGACCCTTAATTTCTAAAATTCAATCCAGTCATCAAGTCAATACATACTCAAGTTTGGAGATGGGAGGTCACACATAAAAGAGCAACAGTCACACATGCACTTGAACTCTTCTTTAAGCTCGGTCTTGTGCTTGTTGTTGGTCATACCAAAGTAGTAGTCAAGACGCGTGTTCTAATTGACGCAATTCAATGGAGGTGTCATCCTTATTGCCAATGCACTTTACATTCATGAGCAAGGTTGAGTCAACCATTGGCTAAGATCCAATATTAATCTAAAGCCCAATCTTGATCAGACAAGCAAGGCTATGATTAGGCTTCCACTTGTGGGACCATATCCAACCCTAAGGGAGCTATGTCCTAGTGACAACAAATGGTTTTGTCCAAGTGCCTTCAAGTTAGTTGCATTGTCCTCTACACCACTAAAGAGGATTAAAGATGTACTGTCATCACCTATGCTTCCGTCCTCACAACCTTGAGGGGGAATTTCTAGGTACTTAAAATGTAGATAATTTACAAACAAAGGCATGCACCATCATAAATATCCACAAAAAGGCTTTTAATGCTACACATGGGCTTCACTTCAACAAATCAAGCCTAGTGAAAAGGACAAGTACATTATGGCTAAAGTCTGAGTTTGTAAGCTTCAATTCATGGATCATCCAGTCCATATGTTTAATCCATTAATAGGTTGAAAACCCAAAGATTGCCTATGCGAGATCCACATGATGGAGGATTTAACTAAATTTAGTTTTCGGGTAAACAATACAAGTGATACCAATAAAGGAATATAAATTTTTTTAAAATTGTTTTCTCTATAAATAAAGAAACTACAACCAAATGCAAGACCATGAAAGATAAAAAAGTTCAATCAAAACCCAATTAAGGGTATAGATGAAACACACCTCAAAATTTTATAAATACTCCCTTATACATTAAAGAGAGGAAATTTTGAAGACTTCAATGGAAAGAAAGCTCAAGAAACAAAGCAAAGCTCTAAAGTTTCAAAGAATTTTAAAGGCTTTTCACTTGTCTAAAGTATCAAGGCATTCTTTCTGAATCTCTTCATCAACTACAGTTCGTTATTAAAGAGAAAAGAAATCATTGCAAACTCAAAAATACATCATACAGCCCTAAGTTCAAGATCACAACATTTTTTTCATTCCCGATAAAGCTTGAAACACGAAATTAAAAAGATAATTATACCAATACATCCAAAAAAGAGAAATATGCCATCAAACTCTCATCTTCAATGTCAATTGTTAAGTAGAGATCTACGCCCGCATAAAGAATGTAACCAAATAAAATTGTTTCCATATTTTCAATTATTGTAATTTTCCCTCATTTTTCATATTTATTCTACACACGAAATTAATTTGTGTCGACAGTTTGTTATATTTATTTTTTTCATTTTCCAAACTCTTTTATATTTATTGTGTGGTCGTGAATCTGTCATAAGTAATTCTTGGGGGAAAGTTAGTATACAACTATGTAAACTAACCTCAATTACAATTATTTTTGCAACCAAAAGCTCCCTCTCTCAAACACATGTTTAACTTCTATTTCAATTCGGGGATACCAATTCCGAACTGCTCTTTAGTGAAATAAGATTGGCATGATACGATGATTCATCGGAAGAGAAGCCAATCAAACCAAAGTCACCAATAAGCACTCATCATTCTGTGTCCCTCAAAACTCTAAGATGCTAAGAAACTTAATGATAAGGCTTGCTTTGGAAAGAAATAATCAAAAACCATGAAAGGCAAAAGTAAAGAAAAAAAAGGTGTCTCTAGAAAGGAGGAAAAACGATAGAATCTCAGAGAGGGATGGGGTTAGGGCCCTCACTACCCCCTGCCCCCTTGCCTGGATAACGCCTATCTCATACAAACAAGATGACGATGTATATCACATGTCCTTCTGCCCCTCAAATTCTTCAACAATAACGACTTCTCTTATCCAAAAGATAAAAGGAGAGAGAGAGAGAGAGAGAGAGAGAGAGAGAGAGAGAGTTCTGTTAAGTCTATATCTGCTCTGACTTGCTTTGCCAATCTTTTGGGGAGGGCAGATATAGAGAGAAAACAAGAACAAAACAGAAGAAGACTGTACAGAAAGGGGTGAGGACAAGATACAACAATCAAACATGTGACCATCTCTCTCTCTCTCTCTCTCTCTCTCTCTCTCTCTCTCTCTCATATGTCTTGATCCAATTCGGTGCATATGTGCATCTTAATAGTACCCAACTTTGTGTGCAGCATGCATAATCCTTAGTAGGAATCTAAAGGGCCTCCCAAAGATAAAGACAGCTTACCACCCTATGATGTCGCTACATGTTTTGCACATGCTATGAGGCGATATAAGACTCATCATGCATTACACACCATCGAAGTTTTATATTTTTTAATTAAAATCTGTCCAAGAAAGAGAGCTTTTATTTTTCCATGTAACGAAATGCTTTTGGGCTGAAATTCAACGTTGAGTAAGGGGTGACTTGGCTACCAAGTGGAGCCATTTTGGGCCGCCAAGTATCAAGTTTTCCAACGGAGGATTCTTTTGTCACCTAGGATTCTTTGCTAGGTGACTCACTTATTAATTTATCATATAAAAAGCACTTCTTGGAACATCTAATTAATTTCAGTGATTTTCCACCAGAAGATGAGAATCAAATTCTTTAATTCGAATATACCTATAAAAGAAAGGTTTATCTTGCCCCATTGCAGAGTGCAATTAGGCTGTAATTTACCATGTAAGGAGAAGATTGGTAAACTCATGGGGCCCTTTTGGCCACCAATAAAGCTGCCTCATTGAAGATTCTTTGGTCACCAAGATCTTTTTCATAGGTGACTCAAACCCATCCAAGTCACATAACAAAGAAGTTTTTGGGACCAAGGAATCTTTTAGCTAGAAGAATTAGCTTTCATTGAAGTATTGTTTGGAGATATATAACAATTGGCAATAAAAAAAATAAAAAGTACAAATAAAACTTCCCATCATTCTTTACTTGTGCCAAATTTCGGTTAAAGCACTTCATCATGTGGCAAAATACAGCCCCTTTTTCTTCAAAAAGGATAGTCTCCTGCGAAAAAATAATCTCGTGGGCTTCAAAAGATGTACACATACCCAAAAAAAGAGTGAAAATCACTACTTTTTTGAGGTATGTGTGCACCTCTGAAGCCACAAGAATATTTGTTCACAGGAGAAGATCTCAACTGCTTTTTCTTGAGCATTTTTTAATTAAACAAACCGAAAATTTTGCGACTAATATCATGAAAGAGCAAGTCAAATATCGAGTAAACCATACAACAGTAAATTGGACATGTGACCAATCCAGAAGTTCCTTCTCTGATGGGTTGAAATACGGGAAGTAACATAACAAACCTTGATATATATATATATATATATATATATATAGACACACACACACACACGCACATGTGTGTGGATCGAATTTGCTAGGTAAGTCATTTACCAAAGAATTCTAGGCACTAAATAATTTCCATGTGGCAGCTTTGTTAAAAGTCCCCAAGGCTCTATTTGTAGGCCATATCGCCGAAAATTTGATCCCAGAACCCTTCACCAAGTGGCAAAAATAAAGACATCTCTTTGTCTATATTGGAAAATCAAAGGTCTTAAGCACCTGGACATCCTTAAGCAAAAACATTTATATAGGAAACATAACAAGCATTCAAAGGATTAGGATCCAGATCTTAAAATGTTAGAGATTTACAGGACAAAAAATCCACAAGTAAAACAATCTCAATCATTTGATGTTATTCAATATCAAAGATTTCTTAAACATTTTGGGCTTGGATTATGTGCAAACGAATCTTGTGAAAACTGTGCAAATGGAACCAGAGAGGCTGACGCATCAGTACCAAAAAGTGATTTACACTTTTTGGGGGGTACTTATCACTTTTTTATGCTGATGTGTCCACACCCTGATGCCTTTTCCACAGTTCTCACAAGATTCGTTATCAGCTTTTTTTTTTTTTTTTTCCATGCCGGTAGGGGTGTCAACTAACCAAGCTTTGCCCAGCTCAGCTCAAGCTCGTGAGGAACATGAGGTGCCAAGCTCAGGCTTGGGTTGGGTTCAGAAATGTTGGCTAAGCTCCCCAACAGAAGGGAAAAAAAGGCCCAACAGCCTAATGACCCATTAGCCCAATTTATCTTGTTTAAACATTCCTATTAACCCAAACCAAGCTTTTAACAAGCCAAATCAAAGTTCAGACCAGGATCATTGACAGCCCTATATGCAGTTTCCATTTAATTTATTTAAAGCTTGTTGCAGAGGATTTGTTTTCATTGCCGTATACCAAGTTCATGAACCTAACAAATCGTCGGTGCATCGAATCTTATAAGTACAAGGTTCATTCACTGACTGCAAAACGAAACGACTCTTAACTTGGAAACTACTGGTAGAACCTTATATCGTTCCTAATGCAATAAACATGCTACATATGCCCAGATTTAGTATTTGAAGAACGATGTCTTGTGTTTGGATATATAGACACATGATGCTTCCATTTTATACTTTTCTTTCTGAATTGGTAAGCTTTGTGGGGACACGTACTATATATTCCTACTTTCTTCACTCTCTTTTGTTATCTTCTTTGCTATTTCTGACCAGTTCAAAAATGTCGACTGAATGGATCTCTAAGGAAAGATAAGATTGCTCACTCTTCTAGGTTTGTCCCTCTCTCTGTCTATATATTTATAAATAATAAACACATAATAAACCAAAACATCATAACGTGGAAACTGGAGGGCACAAGGCATGGTTGCTAAAAATCTTCTTGTATTCTAGTATGGAATTTTTTTCTAAAAAAAATATTTGGTCGGCAATATGAAGCCGTTTTCATTTCTCGTTTTTAATTGCAAAGACAAGTTCTTATCTTTCCTTTATAAAGGAAAAATGTGAAGGGGAATTGCCCTCGTCTTTCTTGGAAGTATCTTTCCTTTACTGGTTCACTGTTGTTCTACTAAAACGCCCTTTGTAATTATAAAAATATATGTATACATATTTAAGACTTACTCTCACAGAAAGACCAAAACTAATAATAAAAGGAAAAAAAATACAAATCTATATGCAATTCTATAAGTCCAACAACTAATATATCCAGACTTTCAATCAATGGGTCATGGACTCTTGCACTTAGATGGTGCATACCCAAAATTCAATTCAACTTGACTGACTCCAAAAGTGTAAAATAATGATCTTTATAAAAATAACAAAATCTTCCCAATTGCATAGCATTAGTGTATGTTTAAAGCAAATACGAACATATATGTATCCGAATCATTTAAAAACCCAATTATAAATGAACTGAATATATATATATATATATATAAACTTACTTAATGAATTTGTTTAATCAGATATATCCATATCCGTATCCGATATTCAACCAACTTAATGGATACGAATATGAACCTATATGTATCCTATTCAATTAAATATCTGTTCATTTAAAAAATATATATATGTCTGATTGAGTCAAATTTAATTGGATATACTAATATAGGCATCAAATCCGGCTCATTTGCATTTTCATACGTCACTACTGCATAAGGTGGGACCTGGACCGACCAATGAGAATCAAATCAAATCAAAACAGGTAATTCAACATATATATGAAGGGTCTCATAAGCAATAAAGATGCCGCAGCCATCCTAGCACAGGAACCTTGATCTATCAGTATAAATATTAACCCCTTGAGGATGATTCACACACACGCACAGAGTTTGAATGCCAGGGTTCCCATCGAAGAAAACAAAAGACAGGAGAGGAGTAGAAAATTGAAAACAATACACGCCCAACGAGAACCAAGTTTTGAGCATGGTAAAGTGAACATTACCAAGAAGACGTGAAGCCTAGGGTAAAAAGGAATATGTATCGTGAAGAAATCCATTTCTGATTATAATAATGCGGTTGATGACGACGATGAGGATGATAACGATATTGTCCAAGTTGACGAGTAGAACACAATAGATAGGTACAAGTGTAACAGCATTACTGGTGGTGCAAGGTAGTATGATACCTTAATTTCCTCTCTTTTAGAAAGAACAATACAATAACAATAGTATAATTTAACACAAATCCTAGAAGGTCAAAGAGAAATTATGACGGTTTGTCGTCTTAACAAAAAGCTTATCTGCAATATAAAATACCTAGATGATACCAAAGGTAAACTACAAGCAAGACATGAGGAAAACCATGAATGAGAAGTAAAAGACAGCAGCATTTTAACATTTTTCATCTCATTCGTCTTCTTCATGCCTTGTTTAAGGTTCATTTTATATTCTGTACACACACATACACTCAAATTATAATATATATATATATATATTGGTGATGATAGACCATTCTAATGGTCACAAGGGTCTTTACTTCAACCTACATATGCAGAGGCAGAAAAACCTGTAAATAGTTTTCATTATAAATATTTTCCTATATTTTAATGTAACATAAAGTACTACTTCCATTATCCAATGCAAAAAAAAATAAGTGCTAGTTCAATGCGAAAAAGTAAAAATATTATTTGAAGTAAGTTTTAAAAAAGAGGCTATAGAGGCAACTAAACCCTTTTATATGAAGTTTATAATAATGATTCTCAAGGGGACTCTAATAACAGGTTATTATAATTGTATTAGGGTAAAACCATGATTTCCATATATAATGTAACGACAAACGGCCATTCTGTTAGGCTGGCACATCGGTTTTCACGGAAACCCTGGCTAGGCTAGGGTAATCCATTAGAGGTCAATTTCTAGCCCAAGACATCTTGTTGGTTGGAAGTTTGGGCGATTCGCCCGTAGGGCCCAATCGCCGAACCCCGCCTACCAGCATCCCGTGCTAGAAGGGTTGGCGGGGGAACAGCATATGGTCACCTTCTCTCAATCCACCTTTCTTAATCTCAAAATAAGGAAATGATGGAGTAAAATATGATTATGTCCCAAACAAAAATAATTCTCTAAACCTAATTCAAATCTTATGTTGGCATCTTACGCACAAATGGAAATACCAAAAGCTACTTAGAACTTTAGAAGGACCTGTTTTTTTATAATCCCGTGTTGTTTTAGGTCCCATCCCTTTCTTATGCTAACTAACGTTCAAAAGTCACGAGCCGGTACCACCGACTCATGAGAGAGAACCATCTAGGGTCAGCATTGACTCAACCGTTTTCATTATGAATAGAATAGGGTTTGGGAACAATCACTACTTTTTGAACAGTTCAATCCACCGTTTAGGTTAGTAGAGCTTTAGTCGTTTGACTGTTTTAATTAGTGATAATGTGACATGAAGGTGACTATGTATTCAATTTTGGGTTTGTTAAGGAGTTCACATCTAAGGATTCCCTTTCAACCAGACCCTAAGGGAGGTCTACAATGTATGACAGGCAGACTGCGATTATGCCTACACGAAGGCCCGAATTTCATCCGACGGGGATCATCCAAGAGATCATAGGATCACTGAATGATCAATCGCATTTCCTTCGGGCCATCTTCGTGTCTTGTACAATTGTACGATACGAGATGTTAGACCGTTCTTAAGGTCTACAATGGATACATTGGATGCTGTTCTACTCTTAGAAAACCTCGCTGATTTGTTACTGTTATTGTTGTTGTTGTCATTGTTTACTAACCAATTTAATTATGAATAGTTTGACTCCTTAATAAAAAGGAAAGAAATGCTTTGATTACCTTCATTAGTGATATGAAGGTGACTATGTATTAGATTTTGGATTTGTTAAGAGGTTCACATCTAAAGATTTCCCTTTCAACCAGACCCTTCGAGACCTCTCTACTATGTATGATGGGCAAACCATGAATATGCACACACGTGAGCCCGAATCTCATCCGACGGGTCTCATCCAAGAGATCATCGGATCACTGAATCAATCACATTTCCTTTGGCCCATCTTCGTATCTTGTATGATTGTACAATACGAGATGTTACACCGTACTTAAGGTCTAGCAATGGATACATTGGATGCCGTCCTCTTAGAGAACCTCGCTGATTTGTTACTGTTATTATTGTTGTTGACATTGTTTACTAACTAATATAATTATGAATACTTTGACTCCTTAATTAAAGGGAAAGAAATGCCTTGAATACCTTGAAATTGATGTGTGGATGAATTAAAGTGACAACTCCAGCTCTTCATATTGGCGAAGGTGTACTCTTAACATTTGACTTTATTTCTTACCCTAAGAGGCATAGATGTTAGCATAGGTGTACTCTTGGGTTATTCACTCTTAACTTGGGTTTATCAATATATTAACAATACATAAGAGAATAAACTAAGGCTGTATTTGGCAGCCACCTGTAATGAAATTATTTCATTTAAGTTTCTCAAGGCTTCTGTAGCCACAATGGAATGGTTTGTAATGAATTCATTCAAATTTGCAGCGATTTGTGCTTGATAACATAAATCAATTCATTTTATTGAAAAACCTAAGATGACTTCATTTCTAATTGTAATGAACAAATCAGTATAAATTTGAATGACTTCATTACAAAACCATCACGTCATGGTTACAAATGCCTTGAGAAGCTCAAATGAAATTATTACATTATAGGGTGGTTGCCAAACTGGTTATAAGTTTTTATCCCCCCCCCCCCCTCCCCCTCCCCCTCCAAAAAAATATAAAAAATATAAAAACTTAAAGTTTCCCTGTTTAAAATACACCATGAAATATCTCTTTTTGCTTTGGTAAGTACACTTGGCTATAAGAAAATATGAAACTCTGAGCCAGAAACACAACCAACTAAATAAAAACAATCACTTAAATCTGAATAACTGGGATAAGGCTTTGTTTGGTTGAGTTGTGTTGTGTTTTATACCAAATTGATATCTTTATAATAAAATATGAATACATGATTTTATTTTATTTATTTATAGCCAATTTATTGGCTATCGATTGTGCTAGATTATCTTCATCAAGCCAACTGCAAAAATTCTGATCCGTTAGGTTTCGAAAGACGTTACTTCCCTAGGGTGTTAGAACAATATTCAAAGACTGCAAAAGAAAATTGTGAATCTCTGGAAGAAGTTCTATTTAGGTCCGTGAAAAAGGTCAGCTAGCTCACTAGCTCACCTTCTTGTTAAACATGGAAATAATCAAATTGCAATCTTCTCTATTCAGTTCAATAGCCCTGTGAAGTTTAGGGATGCCTTGCTTTTAGATTCTCAACGTCTGACTGGTGTAGAAGTTTCTTTGTGATTTAATTCTATGTTTCAAGCAACCGAAAAATAAGATCAAACATGTAAAAAAAAAATCTGTTATTTAGATTTATACAAGTAGTAGAATCAAAATTCTTAGGCAAAATATTTTAATTCAATGGTTTTCATTAAGGTCTACATCTTACGTTGTAGGCTTTTTTTTTTTTTTTATGAATACGTTGTGGGCTTCATATCAATTGGATCCCTTTTATACGGCATTTAATATGGGTTAGCTGCAACTAGTTTGGCCTATTACATTTATTGTTCGAAGGCAAAATTGACTTAAAAAATTAGGAGAACATTATGTAACTATGGGAATGTCAAGAAATTAAACTTAGCTACTTGTGTAGAGATTCAAATACAGACACTAAGGAAAATAGATAATAATTATGGATAAAATTTAGGGAAAGAGGGAAATTTTTCCCAAATGAAAACACTGGTTCCTTCATTCTAAGAAGCAACATATGTTCTTCATGGGAAAGCCAGAATCATGCTAGTAAACAGGACCTTAACTTGCATGCAAACTAAAATCACATTCTAAAAAGAATTTTACTACACGTAATAATTAATGATGCATTGATTATGACCTTTTCAAAAGGGAAATTTATTTTGAAACAAATCTAGAAATATTAGGTGACGGGTCTACTTGTAATGTCGTAGGTGTTGGAATGGTGAAGATCAAGATGTTTGATAGAGTGGTTTCATACCTTAGAAAATATGACATATGTCTCAAAGATGCGAAGTAATCTAATATTTCTAGGCCGGTTGTACTCCAAGGGCTGTAGGTATATATTCAGTTACAAGTGGAGCTATGAAAATCATATGTAGCCATTTGGTCTTAATGAAAGGGAAAATGTGTGGTAATGATTTGTATCGTCTAATAGGGAATACTATGAATAATGGTATTCCTTTGACTTCGATGGATAACTGAAAACAAGGTACATGGAATAACAAACGCTTGTACTATGTCTCTTTCGTAGTTGGAGCAGATATAAGTGTTATAATGGTAGACAATAGTGAGAAAGTTTCTACTATTGGAGAAGACGGATCAAGCTCCCTCTTTAGAGTTGACTAAACGAATTAACTCGGGACAGCTATACATGTGCATTGGTCATGTTATGATCAAGTCATATGGTATCAGGTCTGAATTGACTCGACGGTATGTATAACAATGGTTCTTCAAGGCCAATGATTGTTTACAGTGATAGCAGACAAGATATGATTCAAGTTCGAGGTGAATGTGCATTCTAGGCACATATAGTACAAAGTTCACTAAAAATGACAAGTGCAAGTTTTCAAAGATCTTAGAAAAGTATTCGAGTGGATATGCATTTTATGTACACATTCTAAGCTTAGATTTGTGATTTCTAAGCTTTGTCTTTGTAAATTCATCTCTAATGCTCTTGAGAATGTTGATTCTTTGCTAGTGGATCATAGTTTCTTAATGAATGCATGTTAGTTAGTGATTTTCCTATGGGTTTCTTTGATCTCTTGTGCTATAGAGTTGTGTTCTTATTAATGGAGTTTTGTGAATGGATAAGATGGTCTCTATTCTATATGATGAAGATTGGAAGCTTGATTTACTTATGTTGTAGGGCTTGGAAGATTTCTTGTTGTAAAGATTAGGTTTTTTCTTTGATTTCCTTTAAGTTCCTTAATTATTGCACTCTACATGTTTAATAAAATGTTTTTTATTGTTTTCCCTTACCATATACATGCCTTTTGGATGTCTTAGATTTCATACATGAGCTTATTGTATTCTTTGGTAGATTTCATTCGATTCTTGTTAAACCATGATGAATTATGTTAATTCTATCGATCTTCATTGTAACACCAAATTTTGAGCTATGTATGAGGCGAAATTCATTGGACAAATTACCTAGCCATTTTAAATGCTAGTTTATTATTTTTATATGTAAGGAACTAAAAATCCATGTTTGGTGAACTTATTAATTACAGCTGTTTAACACAGCCAACCTCTGATTATCTTTAACTTATGTATTACAAAACAAAGTTGCAATTATGTAAAAAAGAAGAAGGGAAAAGTAGAGACGCTCTTTCAAATATATGTATATGAATTACACTTGTTCATTCATCAACAAGTTTACCTATATGAAACTTGATTCATCTTCAAGCTCCCTATGATATCTTTTTTAGGAAAGTTGTAGAGGTGTAATAGACGTACACCCTCCTCTTTTGGAAAAGATGTAGCTTGCAAAACTTTAAGAAATGAACACAGCTTGTCTTGCAATGAACCTTCACTTTTTCAACTTTCTTTCTCTTTCTTCCTCGTATCTATTGTATATCTCTCTATCTCTGTGCATGTACGCATTTATAGGCCACAGAAACGAATTTAGAGAAGAGTCATCGTTTGGGAAGAACTTTATCTCTTCCATATCATTTTTGTTGGATGGGATTCTTTAAATCTTATCCCAAAGATTAGGTGATTCTTCTATGCGACAATTCACCTTCTAAGCAGTTAAGAGACTCACAAAAGTCATGCCTATCCAAAATAACCACTCCAGGAAGTGATAAACCCAGATTTTCAGTTTATGGTTTTCGCAGTATGCGAGTGTGAACAGTTCATTCGCACACACTTTTGGGGCGAAAGTGAATAATTGAAATCATTTTATTTGTAGCGAATGAGAATCCAAATTTCCCTTCATCGTGATTAGTGTGGCGAGTGAGAAATATATTTCACATCCACTCACATTTTTTGGATTTCAACACTCATTTACTACATTGGACTTTGCATCAATGTAGTTTTTTGGTGGCATAAGCATTTTCTCTTTGGCATGGTTTATTCCGGTATTTTTATGAGGCATTTTACTTGGACTTCTACATGAGTTTTAAAGGATTTGAGATACTTAATTTTTAGTCTATGTAATAATTTTCATAAAATGATTTTACATTCATAAGCATCACATATGTCCTTAGATTTTTGTCAAGCATTTTTACTTATATCTTGACACTTGATCTGTTACATGTGGTTTACTTCTTCATTCTTTTAGACTTTTCATGAGATAAGACATGTAGATATTTTTTAAATAGCATACTTATGTGGTGACTACATTACTTTACATAAGCATGAATTTAATTCATCGTTTCTTTTTTACCTACATATTTATTTTGGCACCCTTGTTAAGAGAAATTTTAGAAGACTACCACGAGGAAATCATATGGGACAAGCCTTTATCCGAGGGAATTTTAACGAACTAGAACCTTATCCAGGAGAATTTAGCCGGACACATATATGTCATTGTTTTGGAGAATTTTAAAGGTTTACCCTGGTCCGGGGAAATTGTATAAGACACACCCTTGATGCCCCGGGGTATTTTTACCGGTTAATATTGGCCTTTATAACCCTCTTTAGGTACCCAATCACTGGGTCACATCAATAAGTGAAGATGACCTTAGTGGTCCAATATATGCATGTGTAGTCATTAGGCTTTATAAATGGTGTCATCAGGTACATAATCACCAGGTCACATTAGTAGGTGAAGACAACCCTAGTAGCCCAATATATGCTATATGATATGCTATATGATATGCTATGATGGAGACCCTTATGTGGGTTGTGAGTTTTTCTTTGTCGGAGACCTTATATGGTTCGTATGATATGTTATGTTGGAGACCCTTATGTGGGTTACAGTTTTGTCGGAGACTCTTACATCAGTTATACGTTTTGTTTTGTTGGAGACCTTTCATGTTTATTTACATTGGATTTCATTATATGACAAATACCCCTTATAGGTTTTCATGTGGTATTTAGTACTTAGCATGAGACTTATAGGACTTGGCATATATATATAGTATTTAGCATGTGACATATAGCTTATAGCATATGCAGAATTCAATTTGGTTCACTTTGGACACTCTTGTTGTTATCTTGTGACATTACATAATCGAATTGTAGTAAAGATACATGTTTAATATATTTAATGTACTTTCACATCTACTTTGATTCTTCACTCTCTTATGATTTTTCCTACTTGCTACTATGAGTATCTTTGGCCTCCTTCGTGTGGCATAAATTGTATACCCTTTCATTTAGTCTATTAAGCTTATCCCAATTTGACACCACCTTACATATGGAGACACGAATGATAGAGATTACGAAGAGTCGTCGGGGAGACGACAATGTGAGAGATTAGATGGGCACCTAAGCCCAAAGACATGTCTTCTGGCTTACTCTTCTTTAAGATATTGGACTTGAGATATTTATTCATTTCATTTTTGACTTGTATTATTGGTCATTGGAGGCCTTATTATGGATGTAAACTTTGAACTTATTTACTAGTATTGATGGATATGGATTACTTCTTCACTGCACTTACTTAGGATTATAACTACTTTTATTATTCTACTGCAATGTGATTGGTTAGATGATATTAAATGGATAAGCACGAAAAGGGTAAACAATTATATGAAATGTGATGTGAATAGGTAAGAAGGTTAATGATACACTTTAAACTCGTTGGTCTCTCCGCTATAAGAAATGGATTCGGGGTAAGTCATTCCCATGTCACAGATCTGAACCTGGCCCACATCATGGCCTACGGATTTAGGTCATGACAAAAAGAGTGGTGGATCGATGTGGATTAGTCCAGGCATCTAGATCAATCCGTGTATTTTGATGGATCTGTCCAAGCAGGTGGACCAAGCCACACATTTTAGTGGATCGGTCTAGTAACAGTTTTTGCTATGTGAATTGATTTAGAAGATTCATGGAGCGAAGGGATTCCTACCAAGATCGACCTCTAGGTTCTATATAAGGTCTTTATGGTCGTCTAGAATAATCACAATGGGTTTGTAACTAAGAGAGGGCTTTTCTCTAGGGTTTTTTTATTATTGAAGGGGTTGTTTCAATGTGAGAAAAAGGTTTCTCCCTCAGGTTGTGAGAGAAAAGGTTAAAGAAAGGGTTTCATCTCAGAGTTTTGAGTTGTGATCAAGTATGAGAGAGAGGATGAGCGAGAAAGCTTGTAATCTTCTATTATAGTGAAATTATTTTTGTATGGTTTCGTGGTTTTTCCTTGATTTTTGGGCTTTTCATGTAAATCATTGTGTTTTGGTTTCTTGTTTGTTTGTTTGTGATTCCACATTTTTATTGTATCCTAAGGAACTCACATCAAGAGGGTTTCAATCCTAACAAGTGGTACTAGAGCCAAGTTTCCTTTTTGAACTAACTATTATCGAATTGCTTTCCATTATCGATAATCAGTACTCAGAGGATGCCAAACTTGTAGACGATGAACTTCCATACGAAGTCTTGGATGTTTTTCTCTATTTTTACTCTAAGGGCTCAGCTTTTACCCACTTAGTAAAGTAGTTGATGGACACCACTGCGAATTTGGCCTGCCTTTTTCCTTGGGACAATGACCCCACAATATTAATCTCCATTATGCAAACAACCAAGGCCCAATGATGGGTACAAGCACTTTTAGGGGGTTCTTGGTCACATTGGTGAATCTCTAACACATTTCACACCTCTGGACATAATCTTAAGTGTCCTTTTGCATGGTTGGTCAGTAATAGCCAGCTCGAATGATTTTGTGTATGAGGGATCTACTGTCTAAGTGATTGCCGCATATCCCTTTGTAAACCTCTTTCATAACATACTTGGCCTTAGAGGAGGAAAAACACTACATGAAGCTTCTTTTGTAAAGTATACCCCCAATCAGGATATATCTTCTAGCTCAGAGTTTGACCTTTCTGGCCCCACTTCTACATTCTGGCAAGACTCCTTTCCTTAGAATTCAATTATAAGGGATGCCCAGGTTAGCTTGTTCTCTATCAGGTTTACCTCAGTCGATTCAAACTACTAAATGCTCAACTCGGCAAGATGTTCCACTAAGATCAAAGACCGCCAGTGTTGAAGTTAGTTGGGCCAACCTATCAAGCCTCTCATTCTATTCACTGGGGATACACTTAATCAACAAACTTTTAAAGTTTTCGACTAACCCCGAGACCGTCTTCCGGTATTCTATCATCTTGTCCTCCTTGGCCTCGTACTAGCTTAGGACCTACTCTACTACAAGATAGGAATTGTTGTTCATAATGATTTGATATACAATGAGCACATGGGTTATCTTCAACCCCACTACTAGAACCTCGTACTTAGCCTTATTATTAGTCGCTTTAAAGATGAAATGTATCACGTACTCTAGTTTTATCCCATCTGGAGCAACAAGGATTAAGTCTGCCCCGCTGGCTTGGTGGGTGGAGGATCCATCCATGTGTAAGACCCAATGGTTCTCCTCGTCGGTAGGCTCGGGGGCATCTAACCTCGACTCTCCTTCTAGGAGGGTGAGCTTGGCCATAAAGTCTGTCATGGCCTATCCTTTCATGGTGTTCCTCGGCTTGTACTCTATATCAAACACTCCCAACTCAACTGACCATTTGAAAAGACATCCATAAATCTCTGACTTTTATGAAGTAGTTTTCAATGGTTGATCGGTCAAGACTATGATGGTGTGGGCCTGGAAATATGGTTTTAGCCTCCTCGCAGTTGATACTAAAGCATAGGCTATTTTTTCTATCAGTAGATAGTTCTTCTTGGCTCCATGCAGGGCTCGGGTGGTGTAGTAGACTGGTTTCTTTACACCTCTATCTTCCCTAACCAACGCTAAGATCATCATTGTGGATGACACTACTAGATATAGGTACCAAGGCTCCCTGACCTTAGTGCGACTTAGTAGAGGTAACCTACCGAGGTATTCCTTTAGATTTTAGAAAGCTTCTTCACACTCCTTTATCCACTCGAATACTTTTCTAAGTAGTCGAAATAAGGATAAGCATTAATCACTTACATGAAAAATGAACCTATTTAGGGTTATACACATCCTTCGTCATCTATGGGGATTGTATGCCTAGGATGACCTAAAACTTCTTGGAGTTATTTTATGTCCCTCTAGGAGACCATAAACCCTAGAAATTATCGGAGGTGACCCTGAATGCACATTTGATGGGGTTTAGCTTTATCTGGTATCTCCTCAGGATTTTAAAGGTTTTCCTTAGGTCAGCCAAGTGTTGCTCAACCTTTAGACTCTTCACGACCATATCGTCCACGTAGACCTCCACATTTCTCTCGATCTGCTTCTTAAACATAGTGTTCACTAACCTTTGATAGATCATTCATGCATTCTTGAGTCCAAATGGCATGACCCTATAATAATAAAGTCCTTGGTCAATGACAAATGTCATTTTCTCCTGACCGGATTCGCACATCCTAATCTGATTATACCTAGAGAAGGTGTCCATAAAGCTGATGAGCTCATATCCAGCCATAGAATCAACCAAAACATTTATTTGGGGTAATGGGAAACATCTTTTGAGAAAACTTTATTGAGGTCAGTGAAGTCTATGCACATTTTTCATTTCTCATTAGTCTTCTTAACTAACATGACGATCGCCAACCACTCAGGGTTATTTGTTAAGGTCCGGGTACTGCCATAACTAGGAGAGCAATGGACCTGAGGGAAAATAGTCTATCACCTATAAAGCCAACTATAGGGAACTTCACTGGCCATAGTTTATCCTTCCTGATCCCCATATGCTCAAAAGTCGATAAATATAGTATGTTAGTCGAGCTCCCATTATC
>JAOXJP010121381.1:0-13845 GCA_025762735.1 Platanus orientalis | reverse complement strand
AGGCTGACTCGTCTACAAGCGGGAGTAGCACGAGTGCCGCACGGTCTCTAGAGCTTGGAGAAGCTGAGTCCGTGACACTGAGCTGACTTGTAGCTTGTTTGTTATTGGGGTTTTTTCTGGCTGGCGAGCCGAGTGGAGTATACTTTTATGAGCCCGAGCCGAACCTAAGCTTAGTAACTCAAGCTCATCACGAGCCTAAGCCAAGCCTGAGCATTGCCTTCATGTGACAAGCTCGAGTTGAGATGGGCAAAGCTCGGCTCGTTGCCACCCCTACCAAGAGCAACTAGGATTACAAGGTTTTGAGTGACTTAAGAGGAGCGGTCCCACACTTGAGAGTCATGTCTTCTTGTCTTTTATGGGAATATTTAACTTTTTTGGTTCTATGCCCTTTTAAACTTTAGTTTTAGTCTTTTTGTCCTTTTTTTATTTTTGTGTGGAAATAATAAATGTAATTATTCTTTACCCTTTCAAAATTTTCAACAAAAAAAGAAGGTTAGAAGCCCTATTTAAATGACACTTGGTGGGACCTTCAATTTTTTTGGTAGAACTCGCGTTATTTTTTTTTCTTACCACCCCCAAAATATAAAAAAGATGGATAGAGGGATTAGTATGGTGACTTGAGAAGTAGCAAGATGGGGTGTCACAACCCAGATTCGAGACCCGTATTTGTGACATGATTCCGAGTTGGACACTAGATGACACACCTCGAACCCATATCTCATGGTGGGAAGATCCCATCTCTAGAGTATGACTATTGTCCTCTTTCTCTCTTTTCTATATAAATTTTGCTCGTTCTTTTCTTTTCTTTTCTTTTTTTATTCATTAATCAAACACACAACGCAATGGAATAATAAGTGCAACTCATACAAACCATTCACATTCACATATATCAATAGATTACTTCACAATATACCTTACAAATGTGCAACAGAATGAATAAAGCTTGCATCAAATAACAATCTAATAATGCAGTGAAAATAATCACAATCACATCTAAACTAACACAAAGATTCATATATCTAGTAGTAAAATTAAAAGCTTCCACAAACCAATGTTACAATATCCAACCTCAACCACAAAAGGGGCACAAATTTAAAGGGTTCAAAATAAATGGACATCCCATGTCCAAAATTATAATCCAAAATTAATAGTGAACCCTGGGCCTTGTCGCACAACTAATCTTGTCTCTTGCATCTTAAGTGGCCCACATGATACCTCTATCTGCATAGCTTCAATTTGTAAGGTGGTGTCAATTTGGGTGAGCTGGACAAGCTCAATGAAAAGATATACAAATTATATAACAGAGAAAAAGGACAAAACAAGCACAATGATAAATAGGAATGAATCAAGATAAAGTAAGGATACCAAATGTGAATGCATGTACAACACAAAATCTATATATATATATATATATATATATATATATATATATAATTTACTATGTTTCAAAGTATATCTATGCTTCAAAATAATTACAGGGGTTTTCAAGTAAAATCAAAGTGTACATATGCTATATACTAACACACAAGGATCTTTATTAAACACTAAAACTGGATGCATATAACCCAAGAAGGGTCTACAACAAAACCAAAACATGCATATAGCCCATGTAAAGTCTTCGACAAATTAAATCATACAAATAACTCATGTAGGGTCTATGACAAATCAAATCATGCAAATAATCCATGTAGAGTCTCCAAAAAATCAAATCATATAAATAACCCATATAGAGTATCCGAAAAATCAAATCCATATGTAACCCATGTAGGGTTTCTGATTTCTATGAAGGCCAATCCATTAAGGAGTCTTCAATGCTACAAAGGCCAACCTCAAAGAGGTCTCCGAATTCCATAAAGGCTAACTCCATAAGGGTCTCCAAATATCATAATAACACTTGCCACTAAGGTTAACCCCGTAAGGGTTTCCAAATGCCATAAAGGTGCTTGCCACATAGGCTAACCCCATAAGGGTCTCCGCAGTCACAAAAATCAATGCTAGCCTGTAAAAATCTCCCAAGGCATCAAGGGTTGTCTCATACAATTCCCCTAAACTAGGGTAGTCTAAAATTCCCCAAGACAAAAGATCTAAAAACAAATTCATGTGCATTAAATGATATATCAAATTCATACTTATGTAAGATAATCTAACTACTACATAAGTATATTTTACAAAAGATATCTGTATGGCTAATCTAATAAGGAGTCCAAAAACCAAAGATGTCAATTTCATTTACAAAGCTAAAGCTAAGATGTAAAACACATTTTCATACCAAATGCGATAAAAAATAACACAAGGTAGCTAAATTGCTTCAAAACTCATGTAGATATCCAATGAATATGCTATTCTAAATTCCAAATGTAAACATTGATGAAATCAACATGCTTAAGATATCAAAATCAACAATGGATACAAATCTCGAATGTAAAAACAAAAATTTTACAATTTTAGCATGAGAATCAATAGAATTAATACAAAACAATATGGATTAACAAGGAGCAAAGAGAATCCATCAAAATAAGTAATAGGTTTATATAAAGAATCTATAGGCATGGTATAAGACTTGTAAATCATAAAGAACCAATCATGAGACCATAAATCAAATAGGTAAAGATCATAACTGTAGAAATTAAAGGAAAAGTGATGGTACATCATGTGAAATCTTATTTTTTATCCCAATGTTATGAGAATCCAACAACAATACTTTCCATTTTAGAGTAGAGCTCATCAAACTTACCAAACAATGCAACAACCTCATGAAACTATAATCATTTTCCAAAAACTCATAGAGCTAGAGAAATGAAACATTCAAATCAAGCTTAAATCAATGAAACTAGGATCCAAATATCAATTCTATGGAGATCAATCCCCAAATCTATAAACTTAAGAGTAGAAGGGTGTGCATAGATTACATATCAACTTACAATAATTAATTTCATAGAGATTCAATCACAAATCTTCATAACATAGTATATAAATCACATTTTTAAGAATTTAAGAGTAGAGGTGTGTGCATATAATGCATATCTACTTACAAAGTGCTCTAAATCTATTGTTTCCAAGGTTTCTTCAACCAAAACCCATTTTCCTTTTGAATCTCCTTCCTTCTTTAAGATTAAACCACAAATTCATGGTCAAAGTTCTTAAACATATAAGAATCCATGGTGAGAAACTGAAGATAATCAATATACTATGCTAAATTCAAGCATTTAGAGCACCTTGCTCTTAGAGAAGAAAAGTTCTTCTCCCTTTCCCAAACCTCCCAAAGTTCTTTTCCCTTTCTTTTTTAATTCTCTCTATGTTATTTACACCTAAAAAGGTAAAATTAAGGTTTGGGCTCATCACTTGTAGGTCCCACACAAAACATGACGAATCCATGTTGGCACGAATCCAGAGGAGGATTTTACCCAAAATTCGATTGCTCGAAACTATATTAAACCGCTACATATTTTTATTTTGACCGCTTGAAAATATATGATCATTCTTGTTGAGTGAACTTCCAAAACACCCGAATTCCTTTTCCCTCGTTGGTTGTTCAATTGTTCAAGCTAGGTGGGTTCGACCAATCAAATTTGGGTTTGATCGCTTGAATTCCCCTTATACTAAATCTCAATTCTCAAGGTTTATTTTTTGGACCTTTAGGTTATCTAAGCATAGTATTATTGGTTCAACTCTCCCTTAAACTTTCATTGGTCATATTTTGGTATTTAGAGCACCGAGGTTAAACCCCCTTGGTCACAAATACTAAGGGTTCTATAAATAGACAATTGGTGGTGAGTCATAGTCTCTAAAACTTATCTAAATTGGATGTAGGGTGTTACATTATCCCACCTTATAAAAATTCAGTCCTTGAATTTAAAGCATACTTTAGCCTTGAAACAAATGTGGATACTTGTTCTTCATCTCATCCTTTTCTTCCCATGTGGTCTTTTCTTCCAAGTGGTTTTGTCACAAAACCTTCACATATGGTACAACCTTGTTCCGAAGCACTTGTTCTTTCCTGTCAAAAAGAATCACAGGTTGTTATTCATACGAAAGCTCTTCATAAACTTGAAGTGGCTCATATTCTAGAATAAGTGAAGGGTCGCCCATGTACTTCCTTAACATGGATATGTGGAAGACGTGGTGTAAATGTGATAATTCAAGTGATAAGGCTAACTCATAAGCAAGGTCACCAACTTTCCTTAAGATCTTGAAAAGTTCAATAAATCTCACTTCAAGTTGACTTTTTTCGAACCTTATTACACCCTTTGTCGGCGACACTTTGTGAAACACATGGTCTCCCACTTCAGACTCAAAATCAGATCTCATTTTGTATGCATAACTTTTTTGTGTACTTTATGTTGTCAATAGCCTATTGTGAATAAACCAAATTTTCTTTATAGTTACTTGGACAAGCTCTAGTCCAATGATCTTTCTCTCGCCTACTTCCTCCTAATAGATTGGAGATTGACATTGTCTTCTGTATAAGGCCTTATAAAGGGTCATTTGGATGCTAACTTTATAACTATTATTGTAGGAAAATTCAATCAATGGTAGGTAAGCATCCCAATTACCTTTCATGTCAATGACGTAAGCCCTTAACATATCCTCTAGAGTTTAGATAGTCCTCTCAGATTGTTCGCCAATTTGAGGATGAAAATTTGTGTTAAAGTGTATCTTAGTTCCCATAGCTTATCTCCAAAATCTAGAAGCAAACATTGGGTCTCTGTCAAACACAATACTAAATAGAATCTCGTGCAATCACACAATCTCACTCACACATAATTGTGTCAAATTGTTTAATGAATAAGTAATTCAAATTGGTAGGAAATGGGAAGACTTGATCAATCTGTCAATGATCACCCAAATATCATTTACTAATTTAGAAAATCCCACAACGAAGTCCATGGAAATGTGCTCCCATTTCCATTATGAAACTTCAAGGGGTTGTATTTATCCTGGTGGTTTTTGATAGTTGGCCTTGACTTGTTGTCATATCAAACATCTAGCCACATAATCTGGAATTTCCCATTTCATATTACTTTACCAGTACGCAACCTTAAGATCTTGATACATCTTGGTGCTTCCTGGGTGTATGGTGTATGGTGCATGGTGCATGGTGTATGAAGTCTTATGAGCCTCGTCCATGATTGGTATTTTCAACTCGAGATCATTCGGAACACACAGACAATTCCCAAACCATAAAGTCCCATCATCATGCATCGAAAAATCTCTTTAGCCACCATTACTCACTTCACCACTGATTTTTATCAGTTGTGGTTTGAAAACTTGTGTATCTTTGATTTTCTCAAGGAGTGTAGGTTACATTTTGAGTTGTACAATTAAACAAGGCACGCTACTAGCAGACTTTCAACTAAGAGCATCCACTACCACATTGGCTTTTTTTTTGTGGTAACTAATGGTGTAATCATAATCTTTTATTAATTCTATCCACTGTCTTTATCTTAGATTGGGCTCTTTTTGTGTGAAGAGATACTCCAGACTCTTGTGGTTAGTGAAGATCTCACACTTCTCCCCATATAGGTAATGTCTCTAAATCTTCAATGCAACGACTACTATTGTCAATTCTAAGTCGTGTGTTGGATAGTTTTGCTCATAGGGTTTGAGCTGTCTTGATGCATAAGCAATGACCTTCCAATATTATATCAGCATGCACCCCATAACTTTTCTAGAAGCATCACTATAGATCATAAATCCATTGGAGCTCAATGGTAAAGTGAGGATTGATGTAGCAACCAGTCAATCTTTAAGCTCTTGGAAGCTCTTCTCGTAATAATAGCTTCACTCAAACTTTGCATTCTTCTGGATCAGTTTTGTCAAAGGTCTTGTAATTCTTGAGAAACCCTCAATAAATCTTCTATAGTAACCAGTTAAACCCAAGAAACTTTGAATCTCATGCATGTTTGTCAGCCTCGACCAATTCACCACTATCTCTATCTTCTTGAGATTTATAAACATCCCTTATTTGGATATTACATGGCCTAGGAACATAACTTGGTACAACCAAAACTCATACTTATTGAACTTCACATAAAGCTAGCTTCATTTCTCTTAAAATCTGCAATGTAACCCTCAAAATTTTCCTCATGCAAAGTAACATGGTTATTATTATTATCATTTTTTTAGGCTATTTATGAAAAAGTTATGGGCGTGTTATTCCCACTAAATTTTTTTCTAGATGTCACATTGCATTTATAATATGACGAGGACTTGAATACCCTTCTAAACTAGTACAAATTCTATACAATTTTTTGGGCCTATCGACTTTGCCATCATAGTATGTAAAAAGAAAAAATATATATTAAATCAGCATTTCGATTTTTAATATGAATCCCAAGATCACAAATCACCTACAAGAGTTGTTGACTTCTTCACTTAATAGGGGTGGATTTTAAGGTCTTTAGGTTAGGGTTATGCTATCGGGCCTCACATCCTTAGGTTGCCCATGTACCCCTTAAAAAGGGAATCAAGTCAGACATAGTTCTACCAAATTGATCCGAGACAATGAGGTGTTATTATCACATTTCTTGAGGATAGTCAAGGCCTTCCTCTTTTATGTGCAAGGGACTATGGCCAAGCTAACCCGGAAATACAACCAAGCTCAAACTTAGTCCTATCTCTCAACAAAATACACTTCCCAGAGAGAGTCCTGATACCTCTCATACTTATAGCCCTTTATGGTTGGGTGGTTTAAAACAAGTGACAAAACTTGTCTAAATTTTATGAAAAATTCAGCAACGTTTCCCTTAGTCAAGGTGAACATCATATGCAAATACCAAATCACGAAGACAAAGTTAATACCTCCAACTCAGTGTCTGTTCTATAAGGAACCCACTGATCCCATGGAGGATTTTGATCGTAGAGATTCTAGTTGTTCCCTCCTATAAGGGCAACGAATTCAAGTGCTTAAGGACCCTAAATCTAAAAATGAAAATAGAGAGAAGAGAGAGATGTGGTCGCTAGTCTCCCATGGCCCTATGGCCTTCTTCTTCTCCTCTTCTTCCTCCTTTTTTTTTTTTTTTTTTTCTTCTCTAGCTCCCAATTCATTCATCCACTGCCTTCTCCACTCAATGGATTTCAAATCCATACACTTGTCCACATTTTGCAGGAAATCAATTAAGCCTCCTATCCGCAATTAATCATTTTTCAAGGCAATTTGACGGTCTCTAGTACAAACTAGCTTGGTCCATAAGCTTTCAGACCAATTTGCAACTAAGCCCAACCCTTTCGCGACTTAGCCCAATTCATGGATTGGTTTTAGTCATGAACTGGACCTTGACGAGCCTCAATCATGGATAGGATCTCAGTCACAACCTTGTCTCAAAGTGTATCATTTAGCCGTGAACTGAATCAACCCAACCATATTTAGTCATGAATCCTAGTTAATTGCCAAATCTGATCTCATTACGGACAAACTAGTCTGGGATGTTAAAAATGAATCTTGCAACCCTAATGTGACTATGTGACAATGCACACATGCAAAGTGAAAAGTGAATCTCAAGTTCTCTTGTGCCTAAACCCTTGCCCCTGTCCCCACCCATACCCAAGCTCGTATACATGGGCGAGGTGCACAGCATTTGCTGCACTGCCACTACATAGAGAAAGTTCTCTCTCAAAATACATAAGAGGGAAAATTGTGATATATTATATAGTGGAGTTCATCCACTTTGGTTTCCAATGTGTAGAACTAAAGAAGTAAAAAGAGAAAAAAAAAAAAAAAATTAACCCTTTGAAAACAAAAATTCAAACCAGAGCTATGTCCCCTCTACCCCCCCCACCCCCCCCCCTCCCCCGACGCGAAGATAAATATTTCTGGCTACACCATTGGGCTTAATACATTGTTTGTGTTCTGGTTCAGCCTGTTATAATTAATATTTATATTATGATATTGTAGACCATGTTACATAGAATATGAATACCTTAACTCTAGAGTTCCAAGCTCATTGTTTTTGTAAATATTTACAAAATATTCGAGTTCTTATTTTCATAAATATCTGCAAAATATTTGATCCAATACAGGGTTACATAACTGAAAACAAATACATATATGCCTACATCTATTTTGTAGTAGGTCCGTTTACATCCCTACCTATTGGAATGACATTTGATGGGACCATCCCTTTTCTTTTTTGGGTACATCGGTCTGAAATCCTCTGCGCCACACCCCCTCATGGGACACTCAGGAGGGGAATCAAAAACCTCCAAAAAGTGAATTGATTCCCCCCCCCCAGTGTCCCATCAGGGGGGTGGCATAGACGATTTCAGCCCACCAAAATCACACTTGTCTGAAAGCGGGTTTGCCTGAGCCAGTGGCAACCAAGAGAACCCAAGCAGGCGACACGACTCTGCACTGAGTACCCAAGTGGCATGTATTGAGTATCGTATTGAGTATTGCCACCACACCGTTTAATTGCGGAGGATCTTTTGCCATCCGAAGCTGGTGCGTCTGCCTAAAGCCAGAGGGCATTTGCTTTCTTGATTTTTCTTTATGTTTTTCCCCGAGGATTTGGTGCTCCCCCTTAAAGAATGCCTAAGGTCTGCCCTGCATCAGGGTCAGACACATCAGCATTGAAAAGTGAAAATTACTTTCAGTGCCAATGTATCCGCCCATGATGCAGGACCAACCTTAGGTGTTCTTTAAGGTGGCGCACCAAATCCACACCGATGATTTTCAGCTTAATCTACTTTGTGTATAGTGAATCTTCTTATGCAAAAGGAGGAAAAAAATACATAGTAGGCCTTTTTTTTTCTAGTAATAGTAGTAGTAGCAGCAGTAGTAGTAGATTACCAAATAACAATAATTGGCTAATTGGCAGTCGTTCGTCAATTAAAAAAGAACTAAACTGCAAGTTTTTTGCACTGCAATGGTAGATGTAACCACAGTAACATTATATAAGAGCAAAGTCTTTTTTTTTTTTTGGTTCGAAAAAAATCAGGGTAGTGATTCAGACGCACCTCGAATTTAATACTCAACATAATAATAATAATAATTTTCTGTTTTAGTTAGGAGTATACTCATTTTTTGCACCCCTTTTGTTGCTGCTAGAATTATAAGGGTGTGCATGGGCCGGATTCCGGAAGGGCCTTGGTATGCCCTGGGCTGACCCACCAATGTTTATTTGGCCTTGGGCCAGGGCCGATGAAAATTTTAGACATGAAAAACGAAGCAGAGCCCAACATAACTGTATGGACCTCACTCCTCAGGCCAGCCCTCGGCTGGCCCAAAACCCAGTTTTTCGATACATAAACTATTATTTTAAAAGATCCACTATTTCACTACATAAATAATTTTTATTTATTTATTTACCCAAGTATCATTCGCTTTTCTCTAATCCAATTCCCATGATCAATTGTTGTTGCAGCCCAAAATTTTGTGAAGTTTATAACGAAGTGTTGGAATTATCTCAACAATATCAACTTTAAACTCTAATCAAGGTCAAATATATTCTTAATGTATTTAATTATTATTTATTACCCAGTCTAAGTTCATAGCTTTTTCATCCAAAGTGGCCCATTTTTCTTTAGTCGTTCTAAAAGAGGTTGAAAATTAGTAACAGAACCTTCTTTAAAAGGATATCACTCCCTTTCTAAACATTCCCCGCGGATTTGGTCTGCCTCCCTACAAACACCTTAGGTCCGTTGGGCAGCAGGGGATCGACACATCAGCACTGAAAAGAGAATAGTATCCCCCAAAAGGGGTAAATCACTTTTCGGGGATTGCAGCATCCCAAGTTTGGGGATCATAAAAGTAAAACTTGGGAGCCAAGAAGAAGATTATGGACAACCTAATTACCTTCAGTTAAAGAAAAGATTACCATGCAAAGATTAGCAAGCTTGGAAGCAAGGCTATTTACTGTACAGACCTCCTCTGACGGTTAAGTCTTTTATGATAGCTGCAATGGCCAATCTCTTGGATTACGATGTCTACAATCTTGACTTGATGGCCACCCATTGTTGTATTGAAGATTCAAAATATTGTATCATTAATACAGTGAACTGATCCAAATATTTTTGGACCAGTTTAACTATGCGATTTTGCATTTTTTTTAAAATGGTCCTAATAAGTTTGAATGTTTTCTCTTTTGAATGGTTGTATATTGTGTCTAGAGGGATGTTTGATCCATTTGAAAGGGTATCTTAAATGTTTACAAACACTTTGAAAGACATTTATTTAAGTCTATAAATAATAGAGTGATTTGCACATTAAAAGTATCTAAAATATTTTTGAAAAACTCTCTTTTTATTTTCTCTGTGAGTATGTTGAGTTTCTAAGAGAAAGCAATGAATATTTTCTCTAAGATTTGAGTCCTTGGTGCTTTTGGGTTTGAACCACACTCGTTGTCATTCATTGTAGATCTTCTTCTACTATATGGGTGCAAGAAGATCATGTTGTTAATTCATGGGATGGTCACTAGAACGTTAAGGACGGTGCCTTCTAGCACGCCTTGGCACAAACCGATAAATCTATTCTAATTTGATTTCTTGTTGATTATAGTTTCTTTGCAATAATATTAGTTAACTTTCTGTAAGTGCTTGGAAGAACATTCTGTTAATTGTTGTAGTTTAATTGATTATTATGCTATTGTTGAAAGTTTTAATATATGTTTTACGTTGTTCCAACTATAGTTTGACAACATCAATGACAACAGGGAACTAAAGAAGCTAATGATCGAGACATCCATTAAATCCATCATTGCGATCGAGGATATTGATTGTTCGCTCAATCTAACGAGCCAACGGAAGAAGAAAATGAATAATGAAGAGAATGAAGATGATGAGGACTCAATCCATAAAAAAAGAGAAAGAAAAGAATATTGATAAAGATAGAAAAGTTACTCTCTCTAGGCTTCTGAATTGCGTGGATAGGCTTTGGTCATCCTTTATAGGAGAACAACTCATTGTGTTTACAACTAACCATGTGGATAAACTGGATTGGGATCTCATACGGAGAGGTCAGATGGACAAGCACATTGAGATGTCCTATTGTACCTTCAGAGCGTTCAAGGTTTTTGCTAGCAATAATTTAAATAGCTGATGGATGAGACACAGATGACGCCTGCTGATGTTGCAGAGAATTTGATGTCTAAAACTAGTACACAAGAGATGCTTAGACCTACTTGGAAAATCTGATTGTAGCTTTCAAAGTGGTAAAGGAAGAAGCAAGGTTGAAGGCTGAGGGATAAACCAAAGAAATGGAGAAAGTAGTCTTTCGCTGAGGAAGAATTAGAAGACAAAGACCAGTACGTAACTGAACAAAATTCATGGCAAAGAGGCAAAGTTTCTCTCTGTTCTTTTAAGTTTCTCTCATTTTAACTTTTGATGTTTATTTACCCATCCAAGTTTTCAGAATTTTTTAGGAAAAAAGCAATCACCCTGTTTGAAATTTGGATGCACTTGCAGCATCCCAAGTTTTACTTTTATGATCCCCAAAGTAAGTCTATGGACGTCTATAATTATATGATGCTTCTTCTTGCCTCTACATTGGTAATTGCACAAATTGTTGCATGTGCCTTGTTGAAAAGGAATTGGATTCTAGACTAGTTCCTTAGAGTTAGGATCATCTTCTAAGGATCACAAAATTTCAAAGCTTTACATGTAACACAGAAAATTTTAGGATCGTCTTGTAAGGACTAGTTCCTTTCTAATTCTAGAATTGATTATGGAGAATTAGGACTCTAAAGCTGAATTAGTGGGAGTGGTACCAAACGCAGCCCTTGTTGCTATCGATGTTCTCTCTTTTGGTGCCTTTGTTACCCCACTTCTACTAATTAAAAGTATAAAGAAAGAAAGAAAAAAAAATCAAGGATTTAAGGTTTATTTACTTCTTGATTAAATTTTCCTCCTTTTTCCACTTAGTCGGCCATTTAGGCCTTTTACTCCTTTATGCTTCAAAGTATAGTGACCTTTTTTTCTTCTTTTCTTTTATGTGTCCTTAAGGTCAATTTCTACTTCGAATACCCTTAAACTTGGTGGTTGCGGCATCACCTCAATAAGAGAGAGGCCATAGGTTTAATCTTGCATGATAGTATTCCTCTTCGAAAGCGTTGATGTCTTCCTCTCTCGCCTATGGTGTGGGTCCTGCAGTATGATGGGGCAGTATGCAATCACCATAAAATAAATTTAAAAAATGCATTTAAAGTGTTATATACTATTGTGTAGAGACCTAGAGACATGGGATCATATACAACAAACTAGAAAAGAGAAATTAATGCAGACAACAATCACATAGAAGAAGATGATTTAACGTGTTTCGGCTTAAAGCCTATGTCCATGGGCGAAAATGGCAAGAGAGCTTTCACTATGAGCAATGCATGAACTTGAATGCTGAAAGTTACTTGGTCATCATGTTTATTGGATTCTCATATATGTCAATCTTCTTAACAATGATCTAGCCTTACGAGACAATCTCATGTATGAAATGATATATGACGTCAATGTGTTTGATCCTCTCATGATACATCTAATTTGTAATCAGATGTGAAATACTAAATGTATAAATCCTAAAGGGTGATGAATATGATATAATTAAAATTTTAATTCTTTTTAAATCTTTCAACTTCAATCTTAGTTTTAGTGAGTTAAGTGTTGATGTTCAATTTTAACTTAACTCAATTAATGTGTTTGGTGCTCAATTGCTAATGATTGCAAGTATAAAAGTGTAAAGAATAATCATACAAAGATCACACACCATAACACAAGATGTATAGTGGTTCAGCCACACCGGGGCCTAAGTCCACTTTCAACAACTCAATTTTATTTATCAACAACAGTGATTATAAGGAATGATCAAACCTTAAATTGCATGTTTGGTGTCTCCGGCAAGCATAATATTGGTTGTCTCTGAGCTAATGACTTACAATCCGTTAACCAGCATCTCTGACTAGTGACACAAGGATGCAAGGTATATGGAAAAACCTTAAATTATGTGCTTGGTGTCTCCGACAAGCATGGCATTGGTTGTCTCCTAGCCAAGGACTTACTCTTTGTCATATGACGTCTCCAACCGTTGATACAAGGGATTAGGTAAACTACTAATATGATTCTTAATAACTGAATATGGGAACTATGGTCCAAGTAAGGGAACAATGTCCTTGTAAGCACCAAATTTTGGCGCAATTCCTAGTTCCGGCACTTATCTTCGGGTCATCAAATAGGCAGAGCGATTCCTAACTTCTCTTCATAATCCGGCCAATTTCGATCAATCAAAACCAACCCATGCCCCCTTGTCGCCTTTATTTTGCTAAAAAATATTATTTTATTTTCTAAAATATTTTATTATGGATCAAATGTTTTTTAAAATAACAAATTATTTATATACCCTACACTCAATTTCTATCCTTTTAAAAATATATATTATATTTTTTTAATTATTATTGATTTTTTTTGTTTTTTTTAGTTGTTATTGTTATTTTTTCCTATCTATTTATTTATTTCTCTCTATTTTCTCTTTTTCTAATTTTTTTCTCTTTCTTTTTCTTTCCTCCTTTTTCCTTTTCTTTTCTTTTTTCTTTTTTTCTTTCTCTCTTTTCTCTTTCTCCTTTTTTTCTTTTTCTTCCTTTGCTTTTCCCTTTGGATTTTTTTTCTTCCTAGCCGCTCCCTTGCACAGTAGAGGAGGTAAGACCCTCTCCTCTCTCTCTCCCCCCGATTCTCCCTCTCTCTTCCCCTCTTCTCCTTCTCTCCCTCCTCTCGCCTCTTCTCTCTCTCCCTGCTAACCACCCCCTGCACAGGAGAAAACTCTCTCTACCCTCTCCCTGATGCCTTCTCTCTCCCCCTACTCTCCCTTCTCTCTCTACTGTGCTCTTCTCTCTCTCCCTGCTCTCCCATCTCTCTCTATAGTGCTCTCTC
>JAOXJP010121370.1:0-13845 GCA_025762735.1 Platanus orientalis | reverse complement strand
TATATATATATATATATATATATATATATATATATATATATATATATAGTGATGAGCAAGCCGGCCGGTATTAGGCTTTGTTTATCATTATTTTGGTCACTGAGGGTTTTTGTTTATTTAAAAAGACTAACCATGCAAACTCTGCAAACAAATGGGCACATCACTACTATTCCTATCTTTTTGCTCTTCAATTTAAAACACCAAATTAAGATTATTACCCCATATCTCTGCAGACCCAGAAGCAGGAGAGTGCTCAAACCGGTGAGGAGAACTCCAGTCCATACTGGGATGTGAAACAGTATGTTGAGTGCAAAGGCCGTGCCAATCACTGTGAAAACAATACCCATGCGTTCAAGATCTTCTCTTCTTGTTTACATTTTACATGAAGATACATTACTATAAACAAGGATGAATATTTAAGAAGATACTAGACCTTCGGGAATATCGGCTGCTATAACGGCAAGCTCTGCTAGCAACCACAGGCAATACTTCACATACTTGGGGTATTCCGCTTTACATAGCTCAGACAAGTGCATGCCTGCATAACCCGCAAAAAGAAAGGAACAAAAAAATCAATATAGGCCTGTGGTGATTGAAATGAAGAGAAGGAGGTTCTGTTGTTCTAGATCATACCGGTGGTCACACCAAGATTGGCAGCGAGAGACTGGATTATCAGAGCGAAGATCAACCCAATGAGGATGACCCAGAGTAGCTGATATATCCAAAAGAAGAAAAAAAAAGAAGGGTCTCTTGCTTAGTTTCTGTCTTGCATGTATTAGAGAGTACCAGATAAGATCAGTGTTTCAGCTTGTAATTCTTCTATACATGAAGTAGAGATAAAACTGTTTTTTTTTCCTTTTCTCTTACCTCGTATCTATGGTTAGCTCCGGCTTGAAGATCAGTTTCCACTGTGATTTGCATTAAAAGTTGAAGTTAATTCCACAAGGATAAAAGAGAAATCAGGGAGAGAGAGAGAGAGAGAGAGAGAGAGAGAGAGAGACATACAGTTGCCTGGGTCGAGATAAGCTAAGGAGACTAGAAAACCAGGGCCAACATAGGCCAAAAACTTTCTCCAACTAGGTTTCTAATCATCAAAAGAAAAAGCACAAATAAGATGATTATTTCCACAAGATTATAGAAACTTTATTTAGAACTGGGAAAAGAATAGAAAGTGGAGACCTTGGACTTAGCATCCTCTTCGTGAATTTGTGTGTTGTTATCAGTAATCATGGAAGGTGGGATCCCCTCCACATCAAGCGAAGTGATGCGGTTGCTCCCTCTTCCCCATGATGGAGGGTCCCTTCCGATCCCTTGCTGGTGTTGCTGCTCTTGCTGGTTCTCCATCTCTCTCTCTCTCTCTCTCTCTCTCTCTCTCTCTATTGTATAATCCCATCTTTCAGTTTACCTATTCTATTTATAGACAGGGAAAAGCTTAAACAGGGGTGTGAACACACAAATGTTTTAAGCATTAAGACAGATTAACAATCCTCTCAACTCTAATTGGTCACACTCTTAGAGTGTGTGAGACATAGAAATCGCTTTCTACACATCATATAATATGAAGTTAATAAAACCTAACTAAACGTGACTTGTATCTTGACCTCACTACAGTACCCTTTCGGTTAGGTTTTCACAGTCATGAGCGTCTCAGATTCCATCCTTTGGATTTTTATTGAGTCATCATAGTTTGGTAGTTTCCTAGAAAAGAATCTATATTGCAGAAGTTGATATGCAGATGGCACTGACTATTTCCGCGTGGTCATTAGCATGGTCCATGCCTCTTCTCCATTTTGTCATTTATTCTTTATGAGAAGTTATAGTATGACTGCTAAGGTGTATCAAGTTCCATCTATCTGAACCAGATGTTCCATCCAAGTTACGAAGAAATGGATCAGATTGAGTGGTTGAACCGTTTGATCGAAACTGAACCCCTTCCTTATTCTATACAACTTTTAAACCCGGATTGTGGGCATCTAACTATCTGATTTCTTAAAAGCTGGGTGTTTTTATATGAATCAAGCGGTTTTCAACGAACCAACAAGTTTTACTACTTCAAAAAATTTTCAAACAAAACTTGGGTTGGTCTTATTAGGTTTGTTAAAAATAAAAATCACCTAAAAATAAACTTGTATGTAGGATTTGAATCATAGAACTTTTAAATTTTATTTTGAATTTTTATGAATTTTATCAATATGATGAAGTTTTATTATAGTATTCCTAGCAATTAGTAATGAATTTAAAAGAGCTTTAATGCACATTAAACGATTTTTAAAGTTAAGAGGAGTCCATAGAGGAAGTCTATGTTGGTGGTGGACATTGCTTTTTTATTCTATTTGCAATGTGAATTCACACGGGCAATGCAGTTGGAATTTATTTCCTTAAAATACTTAAGGCATAATGTGTAAGAAGAAGAATATTCAAATTTTAAAAAATCAATACCAAAAATATGTATATTGACAAAAGTAAAGTTGCATGTGTGTTGAGGTGATAATTTTTATAATAAAAATTGAAAATCACAATATATAATGTGGATTAAAATGATTAATTAAGGAATTGCTACTTCTAACATTTTATGGTTATGGATTCAAAAAAGAGATGTGAAAAACAAAATCTTTGTTTGTTTCATCTAAGTGAGACCAAGCCGTGCATTGTAGAAGGTAGAAGAAATGGATAAACATGCTAAACAAAATTTAAAATTTTAGAGATAAAAAATCTATAATAAACCAAGCTCCAAGAATATAGAGATTTTAGGGAGAAAAACTATTTATTTTTTTCCAAAAAAAAAAACTTGGAAGGGTTGTCCCATGTGGCACCTTCTCGGTTTTCCAATTGGGGGTATTAATTAACAATTATTAGATTTTGGTAATCTCTTGAGTTACCATCCCTAGAAATGGGAGGTTTTAGGAAGGAGAAGAACGAGACATTTTGAATGAAAGAGATTATGATAGAGATATTGCAAGAGAATTCAATGTTTTATTTTTACTAGAGAGAGAATTCAACAATTGGTAAAGATAAATCAATAGTGAAAAAGATGTGGGTTAGAAGAATTAGGAGGGTTTAGCGGGATGTTACATGTCATTTTGTGGTTGGTGGGAGAATTTTTAAAGAATGCAAAATATTTGGGGAAGAGAGAGTGATTTAAGGAAATGAAGAGAAGTATAAATAAATATAGAGACGCTTTGGATGGGAGAGAGAATATTGCAAGATAATGATTAATTAGGTATATGAAAAGACGAGAGGCAGAACGGAAGATAGAGTTCATAGAACTATTGGCTTCTTCCATTAATGCTTTCTTGATCGCCTTTTGATTTACCTCGAATTCTTTCATATCTATTTTTTGTCCACATATTAGAGAATTGGTTAAGTTGCTTTATAGCAGCTTCATAAGATTTGTGCATAGTCTTATAGGAGGATTAGTGTTGAATAATTATTGAGGTGATTGATGTATTTATGATTCAAAACATTGAATCTTACTAGGCTCAATTGATTGAAATGGTTTAATTGATCAAACGTTGATCGATCGAAAAAGGATTCGATCGATTGAAACGCCGTAGAGTTGCAGAGTTAAGAGCATTCAGTTCGATCAATCAAATAGGAAGCTCAATCGATCGATATGTTTCAATAGATCGATACATGTTCGATTGATCGAAATGCACAAAACATTAAAAAAATTAACCGATGTAGAAATTTGAGATCTATTCATGGGAAAGTGTGCAAACACATCATATAAATAAATGGGGTGTTTCACGTTAAAGGAACTTGAAAGAAATATATTTCTCTCCCATTCTCTCATTCTCTCTCTTTTCTCTCATTTCTTATGAATGTTTCAGACATTCTCTAGAAATACTTTGAGTTTTTTGAAGTTTTGTTTGGTTGATTTCGACCACGCTTGTTGTCATTCTTCGTGGGTCTTCTTATAATGTATGGGTCTAAGAAGATTGTATCGTTGAATCCTAGGACGATCGCCAGAAAAGCCCAGTTGTATTAAAATAGTGGGTGCGAATACCATTAAGGACTGTGCATGTTAGCACACCTTGGTCCAAACTGATAAGTCTATTTTAATTTGATTTTCTTGCTGATTGTCATCTTATTTTAATAGAAATTTCTTTGCAATAGTATAAGTTAGAACTCTACAAATATTTAATAGCATTTTCAATTAATTGTTATAGTTTGATTGATTATTTTTATCATTGTTGAAAGTTTCAATATCTGTTTTACATTGTTCCTGCAATTGTTTAACAACAATCTTAACAATAATAGTTGTTAAACATATGAAAGTTGGGGACTTCCCTATATTTGATGGGAGCAAAATAGAACCGTTCAATGGTTCTCATTTCAAGAGATGGGAAGAGAGAGTTCTCTTCTTATTTGAAATGGCAGGAATTGCATTTATTTTAATGGATACAAAACCTAAAGAAAATCAAGATTTATATGAGCCTGCAAGATCCAATTATAGTCTAATTTGGGAAAATGTGAATAAAATCTATAGACATGCAATTTTGAGTGCCATGAGTGGAACATTGTATGATGTTTATTACAAGTTAGGGACTACGGCTGAGAGATGGAATAATTTAATTAAAAATGCATAGTTGAAATTGCATGAACTAATAAGTACACTGTTGACAAATTCTTATGAGTTTAAGATGATAGAATACAAACCAATGACTTCTCAATTGGATAATTTTCAATTGATGGTTAATGATTTAGCTAAAGAAAATATGATTCTACTTGAATTGTTTGTGATTGTATCACTTTTTGAGAAGTTTCTGCCCTCCTAGAAAGACTACAAGAATAATATTAATTAAACAAAAAAGAAATGATAGAAGTCTTGAAGAAATTATAATTAGTATAAGAATCGAACAAACAAATAAATAACAAGCCATAATAGAAAAGGATAATGAATCCATCTCTAAAGCAAACTTAGTAGAGAAATCTGGAGAAAATATTGAAAAGAAAAGATTCGGAGGATTTAAGAAACCTTACAATAAGACAAAAAATAAATTTCAGAAAATATAAAAATGTCAAAAAATATTTTAAGTATGGTTTTTTTTTTTTGTATGTGTAAAAATAGGACTTAGAGCTATACATTGTAAATATAGAAAGAACAAGAAGAAAATTGAGAAAAATAAGGTGAACCTGATTGAGATGAAGACTATTGCAGTTGTTGTCATGAAAGCAAACATCATAAACAATGCAAAGGATTGGGTGGTTAACACAAGTGCTACCAAGCACATAAGTAGTGATAGGAGTGCATTTACCTCATATACTCTAACAAATGATGGGGAAAAAATGCATATGAGAGATTCTAGAATTATACTAGTTTTTGGCAAAGGAAGAGTGGTTATTAAGCTTACTTCTGAAAAAGTCCTAGTACTAAATGATGTCTCATATGTGAAGGACATTCGTCGCAATTTAGTGTCAAGAAGCCTACTTGAAAAAACAAGAATAAAATTAATGTTTGAATGTGAAAATTTGATCCTTACAAAAATGGTGTATTCTTTGAAAAATGATATTATAACTTTGGATTGTATGTACTAAATATTTCATAAATGATAAAATCTAATCCTTTTTTATCTTATATTATTGATTCTTTAGACTTATGGCATGGTTGACTAGGAAATACAAACCAATCCTTTATTAGTAAGTTGAAACAAGTTGGGTTAATTCTAAATTTAAACAATAATGAACTAGAAAATGTAAAATATGTGTAGAATTAAAATTCATTAAGAAATTACGCAAAATAGTAGAAAGGAAAGTGAACTTTTGGAGTTAGCTCATAGTTACCTATGAGATTTAAACAATACTATTAGAGGAGGAAAATTTTACTATATAATATTTGTAGATGATTACTTTAGGTTAATAGAACTATACCTTTTGTGAACAAAAAATAAAGTTAAATATATATTCATCAAATATAAAACTAAAGTAAAAAAAAATCAGTTAAATAAGAAAATCAAGAAATTAAGAATTGATAGAGGAGGTGAGTATGACTCAACCTCATTAAGAAACTTTTGTGAGAGCAATGGTATAACACATGAACCACTGCACCGTATACTCCTAAATTGAATGGAGTAGCAAAAATGACAAATCGATAAATGCATTATTGCTTAGTTCATGGTTACCTATGAATATGTGGGGGGGGGGGAGAAGCAATATTATCTGCCTATCATATACAAAATGTCCCACATAGAAAAACCAGTAAGACTCCATATGAATTGTGGAAAGCATAGTTTGCCAACTCCCCCGAGTTGACTCCACTCTCCCCAAGTCAATTCCTTGACTCCCTCGAGTTGACTCCACTCCTAAGCTTCACGAGTCAAGTCATGTTGTTGACTCAAAACTATACCTGACTCACTTAGTCAAGTTGTTAACTCGGTAGACACATTTGAGTTAGATAGATTCATGTGACTTAGTTGAGTTTTGTAAACCTTAAAATGACCCAAAGCCAAATTGTAACACAATAAAAAAAAAAACATTTTTTTTTATATGGGGTTTCTCTCCTAAAATCTCTGCCAAGGAAGCTCTCAAAGACATTCAAAGCCTTGGAATAAATAATGAGTAAAGAACTTGGAAGAATGAAGGCTAAAGTAGTAAGAATATTATACTATAAATTTTAACTTCTAACCATATAAACCTATACCTTAGAGATTAGATGGTATTTTGTTTTTGTGCTTATGTTGAAAATATGTACTTGATTTAATACTAATAGTGGTACTTTTACTTTATTCTAGATGTTAAAGTTTAGAATTAGTCACGTCTACATTGCTATGGTACTAGATTATTAGTAGTTTGTATGTATAATTTATTTTTTGATTTTCAAGTTATGATACTACAAAATACTTATATTTATCTAAGAAAATGGACATACTTGAACCAAAATATTATATGAAATTTTTAAATATTTATTATATTTTTAAAAAGTAAAAATAAAAAAGTGTAATGACTCTTCGATTGACTCCAATAGTCCCGAGTCGAGTTAATTCTTGAGCTATCCGAGTTGAGTAAAAAATTTGAGTCAGTGAACCTTGGTGGAAAGGTTAGACACCCAATCTTAATTATTTAAGAGTATGGGGATCTCTAGCCAAAGTAGGTCCACTTGAACCAAAGAAAAGTTAGGATTAAGAACTTCATATTGTGTATTTATAGGATATGTAGAAAATATTGTTACATATAGATTCTTGGTTATAAAATCAGATAACAATATTTTAGAACCAAATACAATTATAGAGGCTAAAGATGACAAGTTCTTTGAAGAAAGATTGTTATGAAAAATAAAATATCTAGCAAAGTAGAAAATAAAAAAATAAAGAAAATGAAATAATAAAAAAAAGAAAATGAGAATGTACTGGAAATTAGAAGAAGTAAAATAATTAAAAAGACAACTCATCTTGAAGATTATTAATTTATACATCTTGTTAAGAATGGGGTAAGGTTGCGTACATCTGATCCTCCCTAGAAGTCGCAGTGGCGGGAGCCTCATGCACTAGGACTGTCCTTTTTATTGAGAATGATTCCAAGAATTTTAAAGAAGCCATGAGGTCTTCAAGTGTAGTATTCTGGAAAAAAAGTTATAGATAGTGAGTTAGAGTTTATCATGGCTAATCATACTTGGGAACTAGTGGAGTTTCTTGAAGGTATCGAATCCATAGGTTATAAATGAGTGTTTAGAAAGAAATTAAAACTAGATGGTACAATAGACAAGTTTAAAACTAGATTAGTAACATTAAGATGTGCACAAGAGGAAGATGTCAATTACTTTGATACATATTCCCTTTTTTTGCGAGAATAAAAACAATAAGAGTGTTGTTCTCTATTGCTACAATCCATAAAGTGATTATACATTAAATAGATGTCAAAACAACTTTTATAAATAAGGATTTAGAAGAAGAAATCTACATTAAACAACCTGAAAGGCATATAGTGCCAGGTTATGAACATAAGGTTTATATACTAGTTAAGTCTTTGTACGGACTTAAATAACACCTAAACAATGGCATGAGAAATTAGATACAACATTGAAGTCTAATGGGTACATAATAATAAATGAATAAAATAGACGTGTGTATAGAAAATTCAATGAGAATTATGGAATAATTATCTACCTTTATGTTGATGACATGTTAATATTTGGAACAACTTTTGAAGTAGTTAAAACTATAAAAAATTTCTTTGATCAAAATTTGATATGAAAGATTTAAGTGAGACAGATGTAATCTTAAGAATTAAAATCTTATGAATTTCTAGTGGATTAATGTTAAATCAGTCACATTATGTAAAAAAGATATTGATGAAATTTGGACACTTTGATAGTAGTTTGGTATTTATTTCACATGATTCTGACATACACTTAAGGAAAAAATGTGGGAGGATATGCTAGAGCAATAGGTAGTTTGACATATTTGTCAAATTGTACTAGACCTGACATAGCATGTGTTATAGGTAGGTTGAGTATATACACTTATAATCCAAATAATATTCATTGGTTCACAGTAGTTAGGCTATTTAAATATTTTAAATGTACTATTGACTAAAACTTGTGTTTTAGTGGTTCACTTCTAGTTTTATAAGGTTACTATGAAACGAATTGGATATCCAATTCAACAAGTCAACGAGTGGATATATATTCACTTTTGGTGGAAGTGCAATCTCTTGAAAACCAACTGAGCAGACTTGTGAAGCACACTCAACAATGGAAACTAAGTTCATTGTCTTAGAGAAGGTAGGTGCTGAAGCTGAGTGGCTAATAAATCTCTTAGCAAATATTCTATTATGGAATAGACCGGTCTAATAGTGTCTATACTATATGATAACCAAGCAGCTATAGCTAGAGAAAAAAAAATGCTATGTACAATGGAAAGAATAGGCATTTATGCCTAAGACATAACATTGTGAGAAGAATGTTGAATAGTGGTATTATATTGCTAAATTTTGTGAAGTTAAAAAGGAATCTAGTTAATCTTCTAATAAAACCACTTGATAAAAAAGTCATTAGAGAAACATCAAAGGGGATGGGATTGATAGCTCAATCGTGAGTTAAATGAGATGAGAACCCAACCTATGTGTTTTAAGATCCCTTGAAGTAGGTTCAAATAGGTAATAACAAGACATAGGATAACTTGTTGAACACTGTTAAAAGAGCATAATCTCTTAGTCCCTTCCTATGGTGTAGACAATGCATAAACTACAACATAAGTGAGGGTTGAGTTATTAAACTCTTAATGAATTTGTAACCTATGGGTGGTGTGGTTAATTGCACCTGATGAATTTACCTATATGAGTCTCAAAGTGGGGTTGTTTCTTATAATAACTTGGGCTAAGTTATTAGAGCACTCATAAAAATTAGGAGTGACACAATGCCGAAATGTGTTAAACCGTATAAAATGACAAAGTTTGTGGAAATTGACTGTGGGTAATAAATTTAGGAGATTTACACAAACAAAGAATGATTTAAAAGAGTTAACTTTACTAAGCTCTAGTAAATCATAATTTGTATATATCTTAAGTATCAATTCAAAGTTCAAAAGACACTAGTATTATTGCATTCAATTTTTGTTGGTTCAAATCCAAGTTGAGTCATTTTAAATTTTGAATCTGTGGGGGGGGGGGGATTATTGTATTTAAGATTTAAAATATGAATCTTTATTGGGCTTGATCAATCGAAATGGTTCAATCGATTGATAAAAAAGGTTTGGATGGATCGAAATGCCGTAAAGTTGTAAAGTTAAAAAGCATTTTATTTGATCGATCGAAATTCTTAGAAAGTTAAAAAATTAACTGATGCAGAAATTTGAGATCCGTTTATGGGAAAGTGTGTAGAGGCTTCAGAGGTGTGCACAGACATCCATGTGCAATTGTTCATGCTAATGGGTATCTAAGATGTCTGTAGACTCATCCTATAGTGTCTCTACACAATATATAAATAAAGGAGGTGTTTTACGTTAAAGGCACTTGAAATAAATAAATTTCTCTCTCATTCTCTCTCTTTCATATCCTTTCTTATGAATGTTATAGATGTTTTATAGAAATACTTGGAGTTTTATGAAGTTGATTTTAGTCCAAGAAGATCGTATCATTGAATCATGGGATGGTCGCCAAAAAAGCCCTACCACATCAGAATAGAGGAAGACGAATACTATTAAGGACAATGCCTGTTGGCATGCCTTGGCACAAATCGATAAGTCTATTCTAATTTGATTTTCTTGTTGATTATAGTTTTATTTTAATAGAAATATCTTTACAATAATATTCGTTAGTACTCTACAAATATTTAATAGCATAGTCAATTAATTGATGTAGTTTGATTGATTGTTTCTTTCATTGTTGAGAGTTTCATTATATGTTTTACATTGTTCCTGTAATTGTTTAACAACAATGATCGTATTGTTGTCCTACTGCACCAATAGAGGAAGACGAAAATAATTTTAGGGGAGTGGATTCATGACTCGACACTTCTGGACCATTAAGTTGTTCTTTACTTTGCTTTGCAATTTTTGGTATTGTTGTAGTTATAGAATTGCATACTAGTGCTGGTATAGATTAACATATACTAGCATTATAGATTGGTATATATTGTATTGTTTAATTTTGTAAAATTTAGTTGAAGAGATGTTGAGATATTTTAAAATAAGGAAAGAATGGGTGTGGCTACTTGGCCACTCTCACTTCCCTCTTTTAGAGAGACGTGTGGGAGTGAGCTAGGGTTGCCAGACTCCCACTCTCCTCATTTATTTTAGGGTTATCACAACACCTATGGAAGGTATCCACACTCCTCTCTCTGTCTCTCTCTAAAATTAAGCTTGTTGCTCAACCCATTCAACCCTAATCTCTCTTATAAATATATGCTAAACAAAAAAATGAATAGAGTTTTTAGAGAGATTTTTTTGAGAGACTTTGGTCGTATGAATATTGGTGGTTGCATTAGTGTTTTTCTCAGAGAAAATAAGAGGAAGAAGAAAGAGGTTGCTATGTATTCCAGAGAGTTTTCTCTGAAGAAGAAGTACTACTTGTGATCTTCATCTTCATGATCTCTCTTCTATCTTCTCCTTGTGCATGAGGATCTTGAACTTGGTTGTCTTCTTTTGAGAAGCGTATAACTTTAAGTTCTTTATCTAAGACTCTTGTTGGAATCACAATCTCTATCAAGGGAGGTCACTTAATTTAAATAAGAGTAATATTCTCTTAGGATTCGGTATTCTCCTTATGAGAACTCAAGTTGATCTCTTAAGTAATATGGTTTGAAAAAATCATTTTATAGTGCCGTTATACTGCCGATTTTTTCACAAAATTAAGCCATGAAATTTGAGCTTTGAGAACAACAATAAGGTTTTATTTGTCTCTATCATAGAGTGAAAATTTGTAGAGAGACAAGGGTTCTACCCTAGCTAGATTGTATCCCGGAGTTAGCTTAGCTGCTATCTCTTGCATGTTATTGGGAAGCCTTGACTATCTTTAAGAAATGTAATAACGACACATTCAATGCTCGGATGACTTGATTAACTTAAACTCTAAATTACAGAAGACAACTTAATTTAGACAACAAGAGATTGCGACTGCATGACTAACGTCGTGTGTTGTGACTATACAATGGCTAGCGAATGACCAAAGTGAGTGACTTATTTGACACGTCTCAACTTGACTGTAGTCCGCAACTGATTGGAAATTAAAATTTCAAATTATGGTGAGTCACAAAGATAATTCATAAATCTTAATATATGAATTAATCAAATTCAATTGTTGAGTTTTCCATCACCATAAAACTAACAATAGATCATCTATCTTTGGTGTATTACATTGCATCAAATCTGATTTGCGATACTAGATTATTATTTTGGTGGTTGATTGTTTGGGATTGGTTTACTGCATTACCCACTTATATTTATACTGGATTGCTATTGGAAATCATTCTAAGTTGGACCATATTTTGTATTTTCTACATAATAAAACAATACAATTTGGTACTAAAGCTGAACTTGTTGAGTGAAACATCTACAATTTACTCCTATTATACTGAGTATTGGGTTAATGTCTTGCATTCAATTCGAGATATAACCTGGGATGATGACTAGTCTGGATTTGACCCACAGAGATTAGGGTTTTGGGGGTTTCTCGATTTTCATGCCACCGCACTGTTTATTGTAATCTCTGTTTCGATCATAGTGAAAGCTCTTCTTTGTTTTCGCCTATGGATGTAGGCTTAAAACTGAACCACTTAAATTGTCTTGTTTTCTTTGTGTGATTGTTGTTTGCTTTATTTTCTCTCTTTTTGTTTACTGTATACGATACCAGATCTAGGTTTACGCATAACAAACTGGTATTGAAACTCGGTTGATCATTGCAATGATGATAAAGTACAAAGTTGAGAAATTCGATGGGTAGAACAGTTTGAGTCTCTGGCGCGTTAAGATGCGTGTGTTGTTGGCACAACAAGGACTGGACAAGATGTTGTTAGGGAAGGATAAATTACCTACGATGATGAAGGAAGATGAACGAAAAGAACTTGACATCAAGGCACTTAGTGCGATTCAATTATGCCTGTCTGATGAAGTTTTACAGGAGGTTGCTGATGAGATGACGATGGTTGGATTGTGGCTTCGATTAGAGAGTCTGTACATGACAAAATCTCTCACAAATAGGTTGTATCTTAAACAATGCCTTTATACGTTGAGGATGAGAGAAGGCATGTTAATGAAGACTCATCTGGATGAATTCAATAAAAATATTATGGATTTAAAAAATATAGATGTAAAAGTGGATGATGAGGATTAGACTTTAATTCTGTTATGTTCCCTACCCTCATCTTATGAGGACTTCGTCACTACCCTACTTTATGGGAATGACTTGATTTCCATAGAGGATGTCAAAGCATCCTTGCATTCCATAGAATTGAGAAAGAGAGTGTCTACAGAAGAGGGCGATAGCTAGGCGGAAGGGTTGGTGGCTAAAGGAAGGATGAAGGAAAGAAGTTCATCTAAGAAAGGAAAATCTAGATCCAAATCTAGATCAAAGAATTACAAGTGTCATTACTGCCATAAGCCTGGGCATTTTTGCAGAGATTGCCTAAAGCTTAAGGAGAAAAAAGGGAAAAGGTTGTAGGTGTAGCAGAAGGTAGTTCTGATGGTTCTGGGAATGTCCTTGTTATTTCTCATTGCAGTGTGTGTATTGGTGAAAAGTGGATCCTTGATTCAGGTTATTTCTTTCACATGTGCATGAACTGGAGTTGGTTTACACTGTATAAGGAGGTGAACGACTGTACAATCTTGATGGAAAATAACATGGCATGTAAGATTATAGGAGTTGGGACAATTCAGATTAGGATGCATGATGACATTGTTAGGACCTTGACAAACGTCTGACATATATCAGACCTGAAAAAGAACCTAATCTCATTGGGCACTCTTAATTCTATTGGATATAAGTGTAACATTGAAGGTGGAGTCGTGAGAGTGACAAAGGGTGCACTGGTGGTGATGAGATGACAGAAGAATGAAAATTTATGTGTTGCAAGGCAATACAGTTTTAAGGGTAGTAGCAGTTTCATCATCTACAAATACTGATTCAGACACTACCTGCCTTTGGCATATGCGACTTGGGCATATGGGTGAGAGGGGGATGATTGTGTTGAGCAAGAAGGGCTTGCTTAGTAGTCAAAAGATAGTGAGGTTGGACTTTTGTGAGGACTATGTGTTTGATAAACAATGCAGAGTGAAGTTCATTACTGCTATTCATAGGACAAAAGGAACATTGGGCTATGTTCATTCGGATCTTTAGGGCCCATCTCGAGTTGTTTCAAAGGGTGGTTCTCGCTACATGTTGACCTTCATAGATGACTTCTCTAGGAATGTTGGG
>JAOXJP010121359.1:0-13846 GCA_025762735.1 Platanus orientalis | reverse complement strand
GGTTTTTCGCTAGTAAACAATAGAACATAGAGGGAATGGTATAAAACAAAAGAATGAGATTTTTGTCCTTAATGTTTCGGTTGCTTAAATCTCTATTATGAAATATGAAATACATATGAAATTAGAAGAATTATAGGGATGATCAAGTGACAAAACATGAGATGTGTATGACATTCTTACCCATAATTAAAAGGGTATATCATCCAAACTTATCTCTGCTTTTGTTTCCATTCTTCCTATTTTTGTTTATCTGTGAAAAAAGCAGACAAGATTAGGTAGGAAATCATCTTTTCCTGGTGTATTAGAATGAGATCAGGGGGTGGACACATCAGCATTGAAAAGTGATAAGTGCTCCCAAAAAGTGAGTCACTTTTTGACATTGATGTGTCAGACCCTTGATGTCATTCTAATACCTCAAGAAAAACTGATTTTTGTACCTAATCCCCGCCCATTTAAAAGAGGCACCAAGTTAAAATAACCATCATGTTCACATGTCAATCTATGGTGTGGGGACACGGGGGTACAAGTAAATTTGTCCATGGCAGATTGATGGCCTAAAATTCAGGGAATAAGTTTGCAAAGATACTGATTCTGAGTTTCTTTTCTTTACAAGCAATTCCAAATGGTTCGATACAGAAAGCAATGTAGCTCCAGTTGATTTGGTGTCAGTTGATACCGAGGTGTTCTTGAGGGGGAAAAATAGATTGAAAGTTTCAATGATTTGTTTGATATGCATGATGCTAATGTTAGATTGACCTTTAAATTGTGCTCCATTTGAGATTTCCATGTGTAACTTTTATCTATCAGCTTTGTTGCTATTTAAGAATTTTAGCCTTTAATCAGTACGTATTGGCTTTGACTGAAATTCTTATAAATCTTGTACCTATAGGAAAGCAAATGTTAGTGTTTCATTACCAAGAATCTTGTTAATGCTTGTTTGTATTTCTCTATGTTTTATTTTTGTCAATGCTATACTGCACAGGTGAGCCAGGAAGAGATGAGGTACAGATTATTATAAAGAAATAAATAACCTTTAGGAGGCATTTTTGAAATGTATACTTTAGGAAGCGTTTTGAAAATGTTTCCTAAATAACACTTTAGGAAGCGTTTTTAAAGTCAATGACTTTTCACGATGCATGTCAAAAGAGCATTTTTGGAAGCGTTTTTAAACGCTTCAAAAAGTGTTTTTTGTTGTAGTGACTATAGCAACAACTACTGGTTCCCATGTCCATCTGCAAAGGCTAGAATAATGGAAAGCATTAAGGCCACTACATGGGTTCACCTTTCCCTCCATTTGCCTCAAGAATTCCGCCCTTCACTGCACCAAATTATCTCCTTGGGAACCTTCTCACCTCACCTATGCTCCTACTTAAGATACCAATGGTGACTTCTTAAAAGGAAATAGCACAATTTTTTAATCCATGAATACTGAAGACACAGCTGAAACTCCTGTTCCTGATATCATTGATGATATGGTAGAAGCTAGTGATCAACCTGCTCATAGCTCCATAAGACCTTGAGGACCTGGAGCTTGCACCTTATGTTGATACTCCACAGGCTGCTACCAATGCTAGATCTTTGGTATTAGTTGCCCTAACTCCTGGCATGCCTATGAGCCAAGTTTAGAAATTTTGATACTGCCAAGGTTTAAATATGTTTTGGAAACATTGTTAATGCTTATATTGTTGTGACATTTGATTCAAACATATGACTGGATTTGATGTGCATGGGCGGTGAACTTTTTAATTTTTTTTTTTGTTTATTTCAATTGTCTTATGCTAAGCTAAGATAATGGAACTGATCAGTTGTTGTTGTTTCCTTATCTCATCGTGGTGATATTTTTGGAAATTTTCGTAGTTGTTAAGTTAGAAAATGTTAGGTTAAATATCAAGAAGAGATGAAGGGAAGTAAATTTAAAAAAAAAAAAAAACTTTACACAACATTTTAACCTACACTTTTCACAGTGTTTCTAAAATGCTGCATAAAGTCCACTTTATACAGCATTTCAGAAATGCTATAAAGAGTGAATTTCACATCTGTTTAAAATACGCTTTATAGGAATTTTTGCAATGCACATCAGAACAGTGTTTTAACAGCATTTTTTAAACATTGTAAAAGGTGTTTTTTGTTGTAGTGTAACTTGCCACATGGTCCCTTATCCGCTTATCTCGAGGTTTCTCTAACACACGTCTTGTGTGATTGCCTCTTTGTTTCATTTCTTGCACCTTAACCTCATGCCTTGATCATCACCTCGTCGAACTAGGGGCTCAAGTCCTCTTTCATGATCTTAAGAGGTTAAATTTCACTCGTACGAAGGGTGCCTGTCTTTTTTACCCATGTTCTCGCACGATTGTCGATAAGAATCATACTAGTTCAAGGGATTTCCTTGAGATACACAATTTACACTTTTCAACGGTTGAGCGTCCTGATTAAGGAGCCTACATTGTCGAGACCCTTATCGTTTGTCAAGAAGTTTCTTAAGCCTTCCCCAGAACATGGGTATCCCTTTAACTTTTCTCGACATGGTAAATTCATGGCTCAACTAGACTAGTTGTGGCCCAATGGAAATTGTTCCTCATGGCCACAAAACTATTGTTGAGCCTTTCCATATGGGTTTTCCATCAGGATCCATAGTTGTTGGTCATTGAGATGAACTGTTGCTCGATATTGCTTCTTAAATCCTTTCGAGGTTTCCGGTATAGAGCTACTGAACCTTATCTCTATAAACCATTTTCGGGCGTTATGCCCTAGTTTTATCTTGGGTTGACCTTGTTTGACTATAAAACGGATAGTTACGGCAATTACCTTGGCCAACCTATTGTATACGTGACACTCGCCTTTGATTTTAAGGGTTTTTAGTAACTAGACTTCCCATAAAGAGGATCACTTCGATCTTCTAAGGCAATGAATCTTTTTTCCCTTTGAAGTGAACTCCTATGGTGGTCATCAATCTCTATGTTGGTAGGAAAAATAACTTTTTCCTCATGTGGTCCCAAGTATAGGTAACCCGAGTGACTAGAACAGGTTCAGTACGTGCCTCAACAAAGAGGACTTTTCACAAACTTCAAAAATGAAGAAATAAGAAAAGTGGAACCACCTTTGTTGATACAACAATGGACAACATAATGCAAACATCTCATTTAACTCCAAGAAGCACCGGTCTCTTCTGAAGAGTCATGTTACTTAAAGTTTAACTAGTGGATGATAGAATCTAAGGAATGAATCAGGTTCAATCCTCTTGAGCCGAATTACAAACTAAGTTAAATTACTCCTACTCCTAAGATAGAAATAAAATTTGATGTTGATGTTAGAGATCCTTTCTTCTTATTCTTCTTGCCTATTTATACCAAGCTAAACAGTTACAATAGTTGTAACTCCTCCTTCACATCACTTAGTGATTCCTTCTACTTTCACTCCTCTTCATTACTATAGTCATTTTCCCACATTTTGTAGCAGATGCTCATCATGGGGTGTGTAGTGATCTTGCCTGGCCTACTTTGTGTAGATAGTGATCCACATTTGTTGTATGTCAGTTGTCATGACAAGTGTCTTAATGTTGGCTCCATCATGTATCCCAATTTATGGCTCTATTTCCATATCCATTTAAATCCATGTGTCACCTGTCTGTAGGCATATTCTAAGGATGGTGCCAACAAATACAGAATGTGTCAATCAATGGTAGACGTACAAAGGTCTCTATCAACATAGACAATCATTCTTCTTAGAAGACCCAACAAATGTTTTGTGATGAAACATTATCTATAGTATCTATGGTGAATTATTAGTCGGTAGTCTGACACTTTTGTTTTGGGGTTGAAAACATCCAAAAAAGTGTTCAATTGAAAGAGTAAGTATCCAAAAAGAGATCAAATTCAAAAACACATCATGTGTCAATAAATGGCACATTTATAGAGGTCTCTTCGAGGACACAAAAATTGTTCTGTGATGAAAAATTGTTTGTAGAGAGATGATTATAAGTGATAATGGTAGTTGTTCAAACAGAACTAGTTTAGTTAAGAGTTAGGACTGTCAAAGATATATTTCTTCCTCAAATTTTGAGTCTAGATCCTCTACTATCCACTAAAGTCTTGTTAACGTATTACCAATTTCAGAGTGTAATAACATGAAATGAGTCATTCATCTGTTTTAATTTTTTTTTGCTGCATGTTGTAATCAAGAATTTAATAGACGTTAACAAAACTAGCAGACTGGAAAGGGTCTAAGTGCAGATTTCTCAAACACTATTACCAAGGGGGTTTTTTTCAATAACTTGTACTATTGTAGTGTAGCAAAATGTATTGTAGAAGAGAAAGGAAAACATGGAGGGCTATGGCCAGGTTTCCTATGCCTATTGCTGAATAAGATACATGAGGGAGATGGTTGAGTTGATGGGGTATGCCATTCACTGGATCATGAGGAGCAGGCCTTCTCTTGTTCTCGTCACCTATCTTCCCTACGTGTCTTCATTCTTGCATCTGCATAGACACTTTCTCCTTGCAACCAGAATTTAACAGTAAAAAAAAAATAAAAATCTAAATAGTCGTACTTGGGTTCAAGTCAATTTTGGGTCGGGCTCCACTAAATGATCCAGTGAGAAAACTCTGTTTTTTTGAATGAGAAAGTTTGATTTTCTTTTCTAATGATAAATGAGAAATTTCAAAGAATTAGGATTCTCATTGATAATTTGACCGTAGTTAGAATACATCTAATAAGAAGTTTAAATAGACATTGATAAAGATAAACATGAAAATCAAATAAACTACAATCTTATCAAATCTAATCCTTATCCAATCTAATATGATCTAATTAGATTATAGTCATATATTTATTTATTTTTAACAAACCTAATCCTATATTTATTTTTCAAATATCTATGTACTCCCCCTAAAATGCATGGAGATTTTGTATAAGAATCTTCATGCCTTGAGCTTGTTGATGTGTGTGGATGCTTGAAGCTTGATGAGTTGACTTGTAAAGAGATAAAGATCAGATAGATAAAGTAGTTGTGTGGAAGAAGAAAATAATTTTTTTTTGGGCCTCTACAGGCCAAAAGTAAATGTGCTATAATGGGCCGAACCATAATAGACTTTTTTCATGCATCGCATGAAAAGTAGCCACTATCTAAATTTCCTCACACATTGCCTAGGATGTGGCCATAATGGATTGTATGGAAATAGCCATAATTTTCTTGATTTCCTCATGCATCAAATGGAACTTTTCACAATGGGCTCTATTCGCATGAAATTGCAATCACAATGGATTTGATTTCTAATTGCATCACAAGGGAGTTAGTCATAATGGACTGTTTCTTTTTTTTTTTTTTTTCATATATACTTTTTCTCTTCTTTTTTTTCTTCTTCTTCCCTTCACCCTTTAGAAATTCCACAAACAAATTTTTTTCACAGCTTTTAGATCATTAATATCACCACCCGCAATCTTTCCACCTCAACAGCATCTAGGGACCAATGATAAAAAGAAATAAAGTAAAATAAAATAAATAGCATGATGAAAACATAAGAAATTAAGCTTGGCAAGAAGCATATGCCACTTGTCAGAAAAAACTTTATTTAGAAAAATGAGATCAAGACCAATTGCCCCGCTTTGATACTATGAGAAATTTCAAAGAATTAAGATTCTCATTGATAATTTGGTCGTACTTACAATGCCTGTAGTAAGAGGTTTATATAGACATTGATAAAGATAAACCTGAAAACCAAATAAACTAAAATCTTGTCAATTCACCAATTTAATATGATCTAATCAACTCATAATCCTAAATTGATTTTTATAACAAACCTAATCCTTTCTTTATTTCCTTAATATCCTAATCTTATCTTTATTTTTCTAATAATAAAGATCCACTAAGGTCTTTGGTCCTTATCATTATTACTTTTTATTTTAATAAGTTGAGACGGTTTGCTATGACTGCCATTTGGTTAAAGTAATTGGTGCTCATTCTTCCAAAACAAATCCTTTACTGCATGCACATGCCACACTTTAAACTACATTCGAGGATTTGTTCATTCTTCTCTTGTTTGTTCTTTTTACCCTTATATTTATATTTCTTCCGGGACACATTGGGTCAAGGAAACAAAGATTAAGTCCATCTTTTTTTTTTTTTTTTTTTTTTTAGTATAGCCACTAGGGCCCATTTGACTGCCACATATGGAGTGGACCCTAAACATGTATAACGATGGGAGAGGCAAGCGAGGACACTCACTAGAGTCAGGATGTTGTCCAGGATATACCTTCACCTCATCACAAGGGGGTGTGGGTCCATGCATTTTTTGTGTGGGGCCACAGCCCCTATGAAAGGACAAACTTTCATACAGGGGGATTCATTGTCGAAGGATGATCATTGATGCCAGAGCCACCCAATATGTACTTCTTAGTTTCTGTATTTATTTTCCCTCAAAGCATTTTTGTTTGAGGCCATGATCCAGCATGATTAGATTATGACAACTATGTATTAATTGTTAATGTATATTTATTTGGATGATGATAAATAATTAATTCAAACATCAAAAGTAGCCTTCAAATGAAATGGTTAAAATATTGCCTACGCACTGATTTTTGGTATAAGTAATCTCTTAGGTGGGACAAAGAATGGTGGATTTCCATACTCAAAAAAAATGGTAAAATGGTGGGTTTCAAACCCTGATAGAAGTGGTGAATGCTGTTCTAAAATTCAAAAACTTGCAATACTCAAACTACCACTGAAATAGATCAGCAAATGAGGAACTTGATTTTGGTGTTAGTTAAATATGTTGAATATAAAAAATAAATATATAGAAAAGTTTTTAAATGATCTATATATATATATGCTAAAACCAAGTGAATTGTTCCATCAACCAAGTAACTTGATAAAGTTAGTACTCACAAAAAAATTGATAAAGTTTTGAAGTGCATATTTGAGTTATGTGGAGCAACATGACAAGATTATCTTACTAGAAATCCGACCCATCCCTAGTAGATTGACTGATTCCCAAGTCAATTTGGTGAGTTTTAAAAAATTCGGTGGTCAATCCTAGACCATTCTACAAGCCTGTGACCCTAGACCTAAAACTAGGACTTTCAAGGAGCCAAGCTAGTTTGGCTCAGCTTGGAGATTGATTTGTTAAGAGACGAGCTTGAGCTTTGATTTAAGCTCATTTCCTAAGTGGACCTAATCCAAGCTTCACTAAGCTCAACTCGCTAAAAGCACGGCTCCTTAAGAGCTTGGTTCAGTTGATAATTTTACAATAATAATATACATTGTGAAAATATTAATGTTCAAATGACATAAATTAGGATAATAGGCCATTAGGATTTTGATCTTTTCTTCTTTTTTTTTCTGGGAAGCCGAGCCGAGCCTGAGCCTACCTTTACAAACCCTAGCCAAGCCTGAGCTCAGAAACTCAGGCTCATCACGCCTACACTTGGCCTTCATGTGACAAGCCTGAGCCGAGCTGGGAAAAGCTCAGCTCAGCTCGGCTCATTGACACCCATACTTAAAAGGGTCCCCTCAAAAAATAATTCATTTAATTTATTGAACATGCATTTAAGATGGTTGTTTATATGGTCAACAAAGTCTCACATGAGTAAATGAGCCAAAATTTCATGAATAAATGTATCTACAAGAAACTTTGATTATTGGTTGGCAAGATGACATATCACATGGATCACAGTCTTAATTAAGAATTGCTTTGATTAAATTAACTAGAAAACTAGTGTCTTAGATTATGTTTTACTATGTAATAGGTGCCCACATGGTTTCCTTTTTTTTTTCTAATACTTAATAACCTCTAGTAGTTTATAGATAATAGTAGTAATAAATGTGGTTCCGTAGATCCCAATTTTCAGTAATTTATCCAAATTCAAACAAAATCAATGGGGATATAAAATATTAGAATGTTTCATATGTTTTTGATTATTAGGTAGAGAACTTATTATTACCCCAAAAAAAACGGGTAAAGAACTTCTTAATATTCATAAAGTATGTAATACAATATCTACTACTATAGAGATTAAAAAAATTATACAACAACAAACAACCTTATCCCAACTATTTGGGATCAGTTACATAAATTATGTTCCGCCATCCTGCTCTATTTAGGGTCATATTTGCAAGTATGTTACAAGTTGCCATGTTCCTTCTTACTACTTTAACCCAGGTTAATTTTGGCCTTCCTCAAGCCCTTCTAGCACCTTCAACTTGCACAGAAACAAAAATTAAAAAACATATTTATTGAAGAGATAAAATTCCAAACTATAGGAAGTGATGACATTAGTACAACTTAACCCTTTCAACCTGAAGCCAATGACACAAATAGGATCTCTTAAAAAACCTTTATTTATTAAACATTACAAAAGTTTATTTCCTTCAAACATTATGAAATTGACATTGTTTTTTTGTTCTACTTGATTTTAAAAGCCTTAAACATGAAATTTGATTTATAAGATGAGGAAACGGAATGTCAGCTGTTGTTCAAGGTTTCTTTTTTTTCGGACATTAGGGTTGTCAACTGTGATAAATAAACTATAGTATTAATAAATAGCAACAAAGCTTCAAATTTCAAAATAAAACCTCCTAATCCGATATTTTCTGTCACAAAGTTCTGAAACTTTATTTTAGATCGATATGTTTTGCTAATCCTTCATGTTTTACATTTAATGATTATTAATTGCTATTGTTTATCAAAAACTAAAAAATAAAAAATTTAGAGATCTCGTGGGATCCACGTAAGAGAATTTCAACCCTCTGAGATTGAGCAATCGCTCGCCTGGATGCATGAGGGAATAAAGTGGGCTACTTTTTAGTCGTTAACGGCTGAAGATAGGATTTGAACCTAGTTCTAAGGTCGAACCCAGGTCAGCAATGAAAATTGATGGTGTGACCGGTAGAGAAGTACTGGTTTCCTTAGTTGCACTGTACTGACGAACAGGTTGACCGACTTGTTGTAGAGAGAGAGAGAGAGAGAGAGAGGATCTTCAGCTATGATACCATGTGGTCAGAGCTTCTAGATGAAACCGCAGAGAGGATCTTCAGCTATGATACCATGGGGTCAGAGCTTCTAGATGAAACCGCGTGAATAAAATAAGCAGTTAGAGACCCTATATAGGGTTTATAGAGAATGATCACTAGATTGAATATGAATGAAACTACATTAATAATCACTAGATTGAATATGAATGAAACTACTTTATCGACTGTAACTTAATTATGTGCACCTACTCTGGTAATTCTCTTGCGTATTTCCTTACAAAGAGAAACGGGAAATCAGTCTCCCATATGTATAAGGAAAGCTTAGCCGGACCCATCCTTGTCTTAGCTGCGCTCAGATTATATAACCCTTCATTTAACGCACTAAACAATAATCATAACGGATTTTGAGCAATTTAGCCCTGGGTCGAGCTCAGGATGAGTGTCTTGGGTTGATTCACTTGACTGTTGGGTTGCGTTTAGTAGGGATAAGACTTCTGTTCTTAGTGTTTGGGCCAACATTAGTCCATCTGGTTGATTATCCAGTTGGGTTGAAGTTTCCGTTCTTCATGTTTGGGCAGGTTAATCCAACCATGTTTCGACTTGCATCTCTACATCAATTTCTGCAACCTCAAGGTATAAAATTTCGGCTGAGAAATTAATATAATAAGTTCAATTCTTATATTTTATAAGCTTTCTGCTGGGTTGACTTGAATTCAAACCAAAATGTAACTCGGATGACGATCTGGAAAAAAACCTGAATATGACCCATTTATGAACCCATCTTCTTAACCAAATTTGGGATCCGGATGTGACAAGTGAGGAATAGGGTTTTGGAGGTTTATATTAGTGGTTTCTCGATTTTCTTGTCATCACACTGTTCATTGTAATTTCTGTTTTTGATCACACCAGTGTACAGTTAGGTTTCAAGCCATAGCACATAACTCGTCCTTTTTTCTGTGTGATTGTTGTTTGTATTATTTTTTTCTTTCTTCTATTTTGTTGTTTACGATCCCAAATTTAGGTTTTCCACAAAATACTTTCATTAAGCAAAAATTGGAAGAAATTAAAAAAAAATTAAAGATTTTAATTAACATTCTTATTAAACAAAGGAATGGTGTCTCGTCAATTATTCAAATGAATAGTTAATTGTAAAAACAAAATGAAATAATAAAAAAATTATAAATTCTAATTGAGCCATGGAAATGGCACAGAATTGACGAATAAGATTAGAAGGATCAATCTAAATTATTTGCTTCAGATTTTTGGCGTGTTCATCGATCAAAAAGAATTGGTGAATAATGGAATTCTAGTAAATCCTGCCTCCTCGTTCTCCGTCCAACTCGATCAAGCTCTCCATAACAATGTCTGTAGCCCTTGTTACGAGTTCCGACCAGTCCCTGAAGACCCGCAAGACGAGAAAAAGAAAGACATGCCGAGGTCAGAAAAAGCTTGACAATTGGAACAACAAAAAGATGCAGAAAAAGGTGCGTACATTCTTACCCATTACACGAGTTGAACGTAAGCCCCACTGTGTACTTGGCCTCCTCAAGAGCCCTCCTATACCTCTTGAGCTCATCTGCAGAGTGACTTCCATCATCCTCCACCTTAAGTTCTGAGGGCTTGACATCACTGAAGATGGGGATAACCTTCTTCTTGGACTCCATGAGCAGAGCCAATTCATGGAGGCACAAGTAAGACTTGCAGTAATTGGGTGAGAAGACAGCAACCCCAACCTTACAACCCCGTATCACAGGATCGATCCTCTCAAATAGCTTGTCTCCGGGCCTCATGTTCTTGCTGTCCAGGAAAGGATTGAGATTGAGCCGGGAGAGATAATTGTAGAGCAACCCAGCCACGGTACGCTTTGTGTCGATCCCTCTGTGATTAATAAAGACATCACAGGGCTTAATAACCATCTGGGTTCGGCTCCGGTAATTGACAATTTGACGACTGAGGTTGTTGGTTAGTGAACGGTGCATGGCTGCCGGCAGAATGCTGGTTTGTTGTGTTTTTTTCTTGTTATGTTAGGAACAAATTGCAGTTGGTTTTATAATAGTTTAAATTCAAAAGGTAAGTTTGATTTTCAACGAAGAATATGACTCCCAAGTCTTCAACAACGAGATGGGACCCTTCAGATCCGGTGTTTTGATTTGACAGGACACAGGAGAACGAAGTATATATGGAGTTCTTTATTCATTTGGCCCAGTCGCAAATATTTGGATCCTTCAAACACGTTTAGAGATGTAAGGGCGAATGCTGATTGCTGTTCAGAACATTAACCAGTAATGTATTGGCTCAAGCCAACCCTTGACCTCCCCAAGGTTGTGCCCTTCCGTTAATATCATTCCTCTAGCTCAGTAAGTTTTGTTTTTATTTTTATTTTTATTAAAATTTTAAAGTGCATTTTTGAGTTCATTTTATTTTGAATGATGTAGTGAGGTCAAAATTGTAATCTTCTTTTGGGAGGTCTTTTTGGTCATTTTGTAATATGACCCCCACTTGCACATTTGGATGCTTTATGTCACTTCACTACACTCTTCTACCTCCTCACTTCCTATTTTACATAAACTTAAATTTTCTTTATTTTGAAAACCTTCACCTCATTAAAACCGGAGAAGATTGAGTACAAATAAAATTTGTACTGATGCATCCAAATGGCATTAGGAGGCTGACACATCAGCACTGAAAAGTGATAAGTGTCCCCCAAAAAGTGAAAGTCACTTTTTGGTATTGATGCGTCAGCCCCTTGATGTTGTTCAAATGCATTAGTACGAACTTCATTCGTACGTAATTCCAGCTCTATTAGAACTTATCATCATTTAGTTCATTGTTCTCTCCCTTATCACATTATTCTCTTTCTCATGCAACGTTCTTTCAATTCCTATGTACATCATTAATTTTCATTCAACCATTCCCATGTCTCTATTAGTTTTCGTCAAGTAAATCCATTTTCGTATAGTCATTCATCTAATTCCTATACAATTCTGTTTTTTTCTATTTATTCAAGAAAATCCATTGAAAACTTTATATTAAGTGTTGGTTCATGCATCATTTGTTGGAGTAATTTAGGGGATCGTCAGGATCATCTCTGCTCAAAGGCTCGGTATGGAGGTCATTTTTTTCAAGACGTTAATCGTCCTCTCTCAATGTAACAAGGTTCAGATTATTAGTCTTTAGGATACGATTGATCCCACAATATATATATATATAATAAAATCGTTGGATGGGTCATTACACAACGAAACATTATAATGTTTTTATTTCAAAACCATCAAATCCTTTTAAATGCTTGAAACATATAATAAAATATTATTTTAATGAATGTTATCAAATCTTTTCAACGCATGAAACGCATAAGGCAATAAAATATTGTTTGTATACAAAAGTTAAAGTAATAAAATATTTGAATATATTCAAACCTTGAAATGATTAAAACAATAATATATTATTTTAATATACTCTCTTGTCAACGTCTACAACGGTTCTCTTAATTTATATTATTTTGAAACATAAAAACTAACAATTCCCCCAAATTTCAAAATAATATAAATGATCTGACCATTTTAAAAATTATGCATAAAATGAAGGTATACAAAGATTTGAACTTCCACTTATATATGATTTTTTATGTACCAGAATATATAGTAAACTATGTCTTGAACTAAATATCTATAGTATACTAGGATTTAACTACAAATGCACAATTTTAGTGGTGTTTCTCAAGACTTATAAGTTACAGTCATGTGTACATATCATATTTATCAGCACTCTAGATACAACCCACATCCCATAAAGTGCGGTCCAACTCCCACACTGATATCAGTGAGTCTATCTGAGGTATCACTGTAACTTGACCATCAATATGTAAAGATCTATAGACTCATTAAGGGTCTTATTGACTCATCCTCTACAACATTATAGTCTCAAAATTTTCACTAAGTTTATGTCATGGGAATGGGCAAGATGAATTACTTTTCATCTTGTATTACTCAGTGTTTTCACATATTACTCAATGATTTGTTATCCAATTGAACCATTATGGTTAGATTCTAGTCACTAGTAATTTTTCTATGGGTCTTAACACCATTCCTTTTTATGTTCTAGCTAGTATCTCCCTTGCAAGGCCTTTTATAAAAGGATCAACAAGTTTTCCTTTGACTGCACATACTTTAGGGCTATTAAATCATCCCTAATTAGTTGTTTCACAAAGTTATGTTTTAAACGAATGTGCCTGAATTTCCCATTGTAAGTCATGTTATATGCTTTATAAATTATGGCTTGATTATCACAATATATAGCAATTGCAAGAATTAACCTAGACCATAGTAACATGTCTACTAAAAGGTTCCTTAGTCATTTTGTTTCTTCTCCAGCTGAGGCTAAAGCTATGAATTCTGATTCTATAATTGATTGTAAATTACAAGATTGTTTCATGGATTTCCACGACACAGCAGCTCCATCTAATGTAAATATCCACCCACTTGTGGATCTTGACTCATTAAAGTCGGTGATCTAGTCCGCATCACCCTCAAGTACAATAGGATACTCCTTATAATGGAGTTCATAATACATAGTATTTTAAAGATATTTTAATACTCTATACGTGGCATTCCAATGATCATGTCCTAATTGTGAATCTATTTAGCATTCCAACAACGAAAGATATATCCGGTCTAGTACAAATGCATCAAATACATTAACCTATCTACTAAACTATCATATCTTAATTGGGATATTCGTTCTTCCATATTTTTTTTCAAGTGGATATTTGAATCATAATGAGTGCAAGTAGGTTTATAATTTAAATAATCAAAGTTTCTAAGTAATATCTCAACATAATTATTTCATTTGGTTTTCTTATCAATTATATTCCAAGTATAG
>JAOXJP010121327.1:0-13846 GCA_025762735.1 Platanus orientalis | reverse complement strand
CCCCCCCCCCCCCCCCCCCCCCCCCCGCGAAGAAATTTAACCCTTGTGAGGAAACAAAAAAAGTAGGGAGACAACCTTTATGGGAAACTTCTTAAAAAGTGTTTTTTGTTTATTTTATTTATTTATTTTTATTTGTTCCTAGAATGAGTTCCCCGTAAACAGGTACTTTGTCCAAAAAGTCAAAGGTATGTTTCCTAATTCCTACCCCTCCCAGCACCCGCTTTTTTTTAGTTTATTTTCCGTGTGAGTTTGCTTTTCTCCTGTCCAATATAGCCCTTAGGCTAATTTTTTTTGTTTTTTACAACGGTACACCTATAACATACCTATAACGTATTAATATTACTTTCATGATTTTTGTTCTTTTTTACTTATTATTATTTTTGTTTCTTTAGAAAACATCTGAGAAATCCTCTGCAGAATGAAATCCAATGTCAATTGTAAAAATTTAACATCCATCAATCCCTTAGACAAAACCTATCTCTTAACCTCTTATCCCTTCTACAATGTCCCAAGCATGCAAAGTAAAAATGCCGATAAAGTTCTATATTTAAGTGTCGAAAATGCCCCTTTAAAGAAGCCTATCTCTTAACCCCTTATAGCATTCAGATTGTTGGAGCAATGTATGTCAAAAATACCTTTTTAAAAAAAGGCTTATTTTAGGGTTATTTGTCATTTAATGCTTTGACGACTAGAAAGCTGTGGAGATAGGTGACAATTGGTAATGAAATATTTCCATTCCAACCAAAATAATTACTAAAAATAAATAAATACATTTTTGTGGCAGAAAAATAAACCGAAACAGTACCCTGACCCATAATAATTCAATCTATATAAGAGATTATATGACCGGAATACCCCTACATAAAATGAACATATTAACCTACTATAGCCCTTCCCTTGACCAACCACATCTAATATGTTATTCCTCGAATTAAATTAATAAGATCTCCCTCCTTTTCTATATCCAACCTGACAAGGATATAGATAACAGGTGACTTCTGCCACCATGTTCTATTATACAACGCTGGCTTGCACTTTAGATCCATGAATACAACCATCTTCTCATCTGTCGTCGGAAAACCCTCTGACATTTAAGTAATTTCGGCTATGGAATTTGGGCGATTTCAAGCAAAATTTTGTGCAGCGACTGTGGCTTTGAGAAGAAAGGGCAGTGGTCACTCCCTTTGATCTTATAGACTCCTTCAGGTGGGTTTTCTCTTACAAGCTTCTCCTGGATGTCCGGTGAGAGTGCATGGTCATCAAGTGTCTGTATGAAGAACCTCCTGCAAGATCCGTAATTCTCAGGCGGCAATGAAAGCTTCTCCATGATTGGCCCTAGCGGGGTGGGCCTCATTGAAACTGTAGCCAATGCGACATCCTAGCATTCATGAAACCAAATCCCCAATCAAATTCATTACCTTCTTACTTAATAACAGTATTACACTTTGTAAAATGGGAAATAAAAGCTAACACACTGAAAGATTGTGCAGGTTTTAACACCATGAATTGCACAATCCATGAGTGCTTGAACAATGTCAACCTAAGCACCCAAAAAGTGTATTGATGCAGTTCAAAGAAATTCCAGGATCTGTTGAGTTGTAAGCTTATAGATCGTTTAATGCAGTAACATCAAATGTTTACAACTATTCAACCAAGTTTGGCTAATATGTTCAATCATTGTAGCCAAACTTGTTGGTGATTAAATGAAATTTCAAGACAAATAGCTACTTTGTCCCCATGTGTGAAGGTATGATATATGATGCTTTCAACCCTAAGTGTGATTCCTAGATTCAGCTAGTATGACTCTAGTTGGTATCTTCATTTCTCTATTCTTTGTTTTCTGTTATTCTCTTTTTACTGCAAATTTCTCTATTAAAGCACTATATCAGAGCTTTGGTCATACAACACTTGTATATCTAGAAATAAGAAGATGTAGAATAGGCTTTCACTAGATTCTTTGACGATTAATATATATTATATATAGATAGTATAGATAGTATCATATAAGAAAAAAATAGCTTACAAAAAATTTAGTTACTATTTTTTATTTTTATATAAAGAATTAACATTGAAGATTTTAAATTAATTACAATGGAACTACAATTGTCGCTACTATTATTGATGCAGGAGCATCTAGGATCAGCAAGAAGACATTAGATGATCATTCTAATTAGAGTTTAGTTTTTTAATTTATTAGGGTTTGGTTACTTAAAGCTGTAATCCCATAACTTGCTCTTAGCCCCAATTATTAGAGGTCAAAACTTGTCCTTTTGGCTAGGTTTTGATACTAATAAGAAAAAAGATATTAGGTTACCTTTCAAATAAGATCAAGATTTTATAAATCTGATGTGATTTGTGAGAGTTATGACTAAAATACTTGTTGAAATCATGGTATCAAATATCTCGAAATATCTTAAATATCTTCCAACATATGTCCATGTCTACTAGGATCGACACAACATATTCATATACTAACACGAAACATTAAGTATAATATAAAAATTCATTTTTTGGTCAACATGATATACGATGTCAGTGTGTTTGAGCAAATATTCTCTTTTCACAGTGTATTATCGCCTAATATCAACATTGTGTTATGATAAAAAAATTTATGGAAAATGACAAATTTCAAAGAAAGTAAAAGGAGGGAAATGAAGAAGTTGAAGATAAGAAAGAAGAAAAGGAAGAGAATCTACTTGTTCCCATATACTTATACGGTTAGATTATAATATTTTTGTCAACCATTATGTATGCATGTGTATTTTTAAAGAATATTAAAATACAAGTGTACTCAAATAAGCTATCATTCCTAATGAATCTATTTGTTTCCTTGTGCATATGTAGTTAGATTATAATATGTTTCTTAAGTTTCCACGATTTTTACAATATTTCTTTTCAATATTTCCGACATTTCCAATATATGTCTTATTTTGGCCTGACCGATATTTCCACCAACACTGACATTTTGAACCTTGGCCTTGAGCCTTGCGTTTTTTAATTAACTCTCACCTTGAACATGAGCCTTAAGGCATAAGCCTCACACACCTTTTAAAACAATCATACCAATACAAGTTTGGGTATGGATTTTTAGGATGGGAAAAAGGATCTGATGGTCCACAAAAACACAGTTCTTTCCATGCAATCAAGCTCTTCGAATGTTTCATTCATGGAAGGTTAAAATAATCAATGTCTGAAATTCAGCATATTAGATATCCTAGTTAGACCCCCCCGACTTGAAAGACTTCCCCTTGTCTGTGTGCCACAAATAATAGCATGCTTGCCAGAAAACTTAGATTTTTTTTGTGTAAATATAGAATGTAGAAGTTAAAGCAGCATACAGTTATAACCATAGCATAACTGAGAATCTCAATAAGCTCTTGGTGCATGAAACCCATATTCCGGGTCCCAAAGAAGCCAATTGCTCTTGGTCCCTGTTGTTGAATGGCCAATAGCTCCTGCAAAAATTAGAATATAGTTTTAGAAATTCAAGCCTAGAATGGATTCCAAATATTAATTCCGAAACCCTATGTAAAACTGCAAAAGGGAAAGAAGGATAGTAAGGTCCCATCCTCCCCTCCTGAGTTGGGATCACAAAGTATATCCCACCTAGGAGATCTCACATGAGCTATAGAATTCTTTTAAGAGACCAGAAGAAATATGGCATATGAGCCACGAATATTATTAATGCTAGGTGATAATATCATGATTCAGTCATCATCAGACCAAAAGACCTCATTTATTGGAACCAATGACCCCAACACCACTAAATTGAACTTAGTATATGACCATTGGGACAAGGGTTTCTTCCTGTCTTAATTCCAACGTGCAAACAAAAAAGAGAACCACACAAAATGATCGGTTTGGATGAATCAATGATCCACTCATCCAAGTCGAACAAAGAAAATAAAAATCTCACAGTTCAGTCATATTTGAAGTTCATAACACTAGTTCAATAAAGGATTCCCAACTTTAGACATGAAGACAGCATACCTGTAAATAATCCACATCAGGTGTAGGCTTGAACTCTGACACAAGCAACGCCCCTGAACCTTCCACAACAGATTGAACTTGGGTTGGAACTTGGGTACCTATATCTTCATTAGACCCAAACATGTGTACCCGGTTTTCCCCTTCACTCCAACTACCAATATCTTGATCTTTTCTCGTATATCCGCAGAGCCACTACAACCCACAAAACAACACAGCCCCTGGTAGTAAATCATTAGTGAAAACCAACAACGCATGAATTGAATTTGCGTATCAGCTAAAGCGACAAAACAAACTTCACATCAATTGTCTAAATACTGAAATTAGTTGTTAACGTATGTAAATAGAATATACCTAACCAAAAAACATGCAGAAGGGATCCATCCTTTGAGGGATACAGAAAAAAAAATGTAGGGTCAATCATATATCTGATTGAATTATCTTTACTATTAGATTACCACAATCTCTTGAACAGTAAAAGAATATTCATGAATCGTCTAACAAAAATCTATATACTAGATGAATATGATCCAAAAATCAAGTTGATTCATTATCTAGAAGTTAGAAGAAGATTCACCAAACAGTGGGTTCCCCATCCCTGCATTTACAAGCGCACCACATACCCATATATTCCATTCCACATACTAGGCTCACCATCTGTATGATTCACCTATAGATCTACCTAAACTGATTATCAGAAAAAAGTATAGAATACAACTTTGACTTTAGACTTAAGCATTACATACACTACCACTTTTTCAATCAAACTTTACCAGCCATTAAGCACGTATCACACAGTTGTTTCTATATATCATATAGACAATATCAAACCTTCATCTAAGTTCAACAACCAAAGCCAATTCAAAAACTATTCAACAAGACAACAAACCCTACCCACAGGTAGAAGTGGCGATAAGTTGGCTTAAGTGGGGTTTGGAATGCCAAGGCCCAACCTGGAACACGTAAAGAATTGACTACCTGAACCCCAGGGAAAAGATAAACGGTTAAACCAGGTTGTTCAATATCTCACTTGATTGGGACAAGTCATATCAGGTTCAGTCCAATAAATTGACTGTGTGACCTAGACCCATTTATCTTCAGGAGTGCTATACCAAACCGAACCAGGAGAAACAGGTTGGCAGGTCGGGTCAAGAATTGCAACTCCTTGTCTAGAATCAAAATGCATAGCTATCAGGATATGCCACCTAAATTCATTTTCAAGTCCTCAGATGACAAAGAGCACTTTGGTTGGTATAAAATCAAAAGAATGAGATAAATGCTCTCAGAAACAATTAGCAAAAATAGTTCTAAGTTAAAAACAATACCATTAAAAGGGTATTTCCAAATTATAATTACCAACACAATTAATTCAATCAGGCAAGCAGAAGGACATCCACGATGCAAAATGTGAAGTAAAACTGCAGAGGCCAGTTTGCAAACCCCAAAGAAAAGGAAATTTTAAAATTCTAATTAATTCAAATGCATCAAAAAAGAAACAACCTATTTTTAAATACTTCATCACCCAACAGAAGAATTTTACTTCGAAACAAAATAGTAAAGCCATGTCCCAAAGCTTCTTCCAAATCCGAACTAATAAGAACACTATCCCAAGCTCAAATATAGAAAGTATTCCATTCAACCAAAAAAAAAATGTCGAATTCATTCTCCCCTAATTACTTCAATAAACAAACAAACAAACTCAGCTCATCACCCAACAGAAACATCTTACGTCGGAGACAAAATGGTATAACCATGTCCCAAATCAGAACTAATAAGAACAGTATCCCAAGTTCAAATCTAGAAACCATTCTCCCCTACTGACTTCTACTAACAAAAGCCAGTTTCCAGAAATCCACTATATCTCAGAAAAAAACAAAAACAAAAAAAACAAGGCCCAAGCATCTAAGAACTGAAGATAAAATCAAAGCATAAAAGAGACAGGAGAGAATGAAATACCGTCTGTCTCGAGGAGAGTCTTCTTGGATACTGTGGGTACCTCTTTGCTTTGACCCATCCAATGTAAGAAGAAGAAGAGGAAGAAAAATGAGAGAGCTTGAAGGGATCAGCGTATGTGGAAGAGAAATTAGGGTTTTCTAAGAAGAATTTAGATGCTTTTGGAGAGCAATCTAAAGAAGAGAAGGCAACGTTCAGAGGTAACAAAAGCCTCAGGGGAGCAGCCATTCTTCTACCCCTGGATTTTTGGGCAGCTGTTCTCTTTTTCTTTAACACACTTTTCTTATATATTATTAGAAGAGATGCTTTGACTTAAGAGAGGGAGAGTTGAAGAATATTGAAGATTTATGTGTGTGAATGAACGAGAGGAAGAAAATAAAAGGTGGATCTCTTTTTTTTCTTCTTTTCCGCTTTATTCTCGCTTCCTTTTATATATTTTCTTTGCTCTTTTATAATTTTATATGGTCTGACCTACTTAGGATCTTTGAAAGAGGTGAAAGGATTTTTTATTTCTTTTCTTTCCTTTTACCTTTCCAGATTCTCGATGTAGGAGTCCCTTGCTTCAGCCTTATTAGATCACGATCTGGGCTCAAATTTTGGGATAGGATCTATTATACCCAAATTTGTATGTCCCATCGTATCTCCACACCACAGGCTTACATGTGATGGCTTCTTGAGTTTGGTGACTCTTTTAAATAAGGAGCAAATTTCATTGGAACACTTTTTTATAGTTTTAAGTAACTATAAACTCCATTATGGGTGTTTACCTTTTCATTTGAAAATTGTTTTTACAATTTTAATCCTATACAATTCCCAATTTGTGTGTAGGGACTCACAAAATGGGTGCAATAGAAATGGTGTTCTAAATTTGATGTCTATTTTTCAATCACCTACTTTCTCAAGTGAGCACTTTTTTTCAACGTTTTTACCCCTAAAACAGTACATGCCAGTTTATAATTCGCAAAATAAGCGTGGCATTGTTTTGACATGATCCATGAACCCCACATGACATAAACGGGTTAGGGTTGATTGTAACCATGTTCTGGGTCAAAGCGAACAACCCGTTGACATGATTAATAAATGGTTTGGGTTCAAGTTTACCCATAGTCATATGTTCATCACTTGATACAATACGAATCTGACCTGCTCTTCATGATGACATATGACTGAAAATCCCAGATTCTCATCAAGGAAGAAAGGGAGACCTAAGAACTTCATAGGAGAATAAAGAGGGAGCTGGAGAAGAGGGGATGCACATAAGGATGGTATCCTCCTTTAGAATGAGCTCTAAGAACACAAGGTTTAGGCATTCTTCTTCTTCCTCTTCTTAAGATAAATCTTCACTCCAATAGCACTTGGGCTCTAAGACTTTCTCACAATGAACAACTTCTCAAGTAATATTTTTGTGTTCACCATCATCTCTTTATATAAAGAGGGAATCTAGGATTTTCATGCTCTTCATGATGGCATGTGTCACCATGAGGAATTCTTTTCACGATGCAAGTGACCTTTCGTGATTCAAAGCTCCTTCGAGATGCGGCATCCAAGGAGGTCAACAAATTGGTACATTGTTCGTGGCTCGTAAAGCGGATCAGGTAAAACTACAGTGCATAGTTTCACAAATTAGATAGTTTGTGAAGCCCAATAAATGAGGGTAGGTGAAGTTGCACATAATGGGTTATGATGTAATAGCTCAAAAGGCTTTGGTCTCAAGGTCTTCATGAAAGAAGTGAGGAACAGGATGAATAGTCCAGGCTCTACGAGAGGCAAGTTGCCATGCTGGTACAAGGTGGACGGTGTCGGTCTAAGGGGACAGGCACAGTGCTCGAGATTAAAGTATCTCAACAATCACCCATTTATTTTAATCAAAATATTTAGTGGTTTTATATCAGGCTTTAAGTGAGATCGTCGCACATAAGTAAATGTGGTGTCAACCTTGAACCCTTATGTAGTGTAAACAAGCTTTAACATGTTTGAATTAAATCAATGGATAATTCCTTAAACTGAGTTTTCTGACAACCTAGACTTGTCACACGCATAGTCCTCCCAACAAGGTCTTACTCATTCTCATAATTTAGATTAGAAAGTATGAGTCTCATAGGAAGTGACCAACTTTCACACTCAGATATGTGAGTCTTCTATTAGGAGCTTTCGCAAAACTCCAACCTAATATGGGTCTATAGAACTCATTAAGAGAATCGTATTCTCATCCTCCATCATCCGTGAGGTACCCTTATAGGTAACAAGCACATGTTTTACAAATAAATACCTTTAGTAAAAACCACACACAATTGTCATCTATAAGAATTCTATTTGTATGCTCATCATAGGAAGGGACATATTTCATTAATTGAAATTGTGCTTACAAGTGGATGATGTTTTTGACACATTTTCTCATTGAACATTTATCTATCATGTTGGTTTGCCATTAAACCTTAAGCAGTTATGTTGGGTGTCTAGTCAAAATACACCTTACAAGCTTTCAAGTCTCATTCCCCTCGATGTATTAGAGGTTAACTCCTTACTCAGGCTTTTTGAGAGTGGGTTTGCCAATTTCTCCTTATACTTCACATACTATATGATCACAATGTCGTCAGCTATAAGACCCTTCACATGAATGTGCTTCAGGCGTACGATCCTGGATTTCCCATTATAATTCTCAATGTCCACCTTAAAAATGGTGTACGATCTTGGATTTCCCATTATAATTCTCAATGTCCGCCTTAAAAATGGCAGCTTGATTGTCGTAGTAGATGGTTAAGGCCGATACAGACTTATCCCACACTAGTAAGTCTACTAGGACATTTTTTAACCACTCTATCTCTTTTCCTACTGAAGATAAAGCTATAAACTCAGACTCCATTGATGAATGTATCAAGCACGTTTGTCTTTTAGATTTTCAGGAGATCGCACCTCCTGCCAAAGTGAAAATCCAAGCAGTCACTAATTTGTAGTCATCTATATCTAAATTGTAGGTAACATCGTTATGTCCTTCGACGACAACGAGATCCTTGCCATAGCGAATTCCATAGTTTAAGGCTCTTTTCAAGCACAGTAAAATTGTATACAATGCATTCCAATGCATATTCCCTGGGTTACTAGTGTATCTACTAAGCATCCATACTACAAAGGAGATGTCAGGCCGAGTGCAGTACATGGCATACCTTAAACAGCCGATAATTTGTGATTATATGTATTGTGATACTCGACTCCTTATGTTGTTCATCAACTTAAAGTTGGTATTCATTGGGGTAAATGCTGGTATGGTCTCAAGCATATCAAACTTCTTGAAGACCTTCTCAATGTAGCTGGATTGTGAGATCACAATGCCTTTATCATCTCGGATGATTTTGATTCCCAGAATCACTTCAGCAACCCCTAGGTCTTTCATGTTAAACATAAACGACATAAACTTATTTGTATCATTGACATAGTATTCATCAGTTCCGAAGATGAGCATGTTGTCCATATAGAGACCGATGATCACACATAACTCTACTTTGGTCTTTGAGTAAATGCACATGTATCCATCGTTGGATGTGAATACATTGCCAATGAGAGTCTGTCTAAACTTGTCTTAAAACTGCTTAGGTGCTTGCTTCAGTCTGTACAAAGATCTTATTAGCTTGCACACTTTATTCTCTTGTCCAGACATAATAAATCTTTTTGGTTGATCCATGTAGATTTATTCTTCTAGTTAACCATTTTGGAAGGCAGTCTTTACATCCATATGATGTATAATCAGGTTCTTTGTAGAAGCCATGGCCAACAACAACCTGATTGTCAAAATTCTCATTACAAGTGCATAAGTATCAAAGTAATCAAAGTCTTTCTTCTCTTTGAACCCTTAGCCAATAAACGGGTCTTGTATTTTTCAACTGTGCTGTCAGGTTTAAGCTTCTTCCTGAATATCCACTTACAACCAATTGTCTTACACCTATGAGGGAGATCCACTAGAACCCCACATGTTTTATAACATTTATGGAATGCATTTAGTCATCAACCGCTTCCTTCTAGAACATTACATCATGTAACCTCATAGCTTCATTGTAAGAAAATGGGTCTCCTTCAGTAACACAAAAAAAGAAATTAGGATCAAAGTATTTTTTCTTCCTTTTTTTAATGCTTCTTCGTAATAGTCGTGGAACTATCTCAGTCACTCTGCTTCTTTTCTTAGAGTTGGTGACACTAATCCCCACTATTCCTGACGTCTTCTGGAAGGGACACACATTCTCAAATAACTCTGTATCTGTGGACTTGACAATGGTATGTGACTAGGAGTCTTCAGATTCAGGAATCTATAGGCCTTGTTTTTCATGGAATATCCAATGAAAGCACAATCAATTCCTCGTGGTCTGACCTTGAAGGCATGCTCATGTGATAGATTTACTTAACTTAAACATCCCCAAGTTCTTAAGTAGCTCAAATTTAGCTTCCTTCCTTTCCATGTCTCATATGGAGTAGTAGTCACAAGTTTCTTTTGAGACACTATGTTCAGTATATAACAGGCAGTCAACAATGCTTCACCCCACAGGTTCAAGCATGAACCAAAGCTTATCAAAATGGTGTTGACCATTTTGGTTAAAGTGCGATTCTTTCTCTCTATAATCACATTCTATTGTAGAGTGTAAGGTGCTAATGTCTCTCTATGGATCCCACAATCTTCATAGAATTTGACAAATTCAAAGTCCATTTACTCATCTCCTCTATCTAATCTCAACACTTTAATATTCAAACTTAGGAGATTCTCAACTTCAGCTTTGTAAGATTTGAACTTCTTAAACGCTTCATCTTTGGTTTTCAGAAGATACACATGTGTATTTTGATGTATCATTGATGAACGTTAAGAAATATCTTTTCCCTCCTCTAGAGAGTGTGTCCGTCATCTCGCAGATGTCAGTATGTATCAGGTTTAGCACGTTCAACGATCTCTGCACACTCTTGAATAATGTGCATATGACTTTTCATTCACTTCATATAGTGCACTTCTTATTATTCAAATCAACGAGATTGTTTATAAGTCCCAAATTAAACATGTGTTTAACCTTGTTATAATGAACATGACCTAATCTATTATATCATAAGTCACAAGACTCTATCAAGTAAGTAGAAGTAAAAGGCATTTCATTCGTAACATTGAGTTTGAACATCCCAGAGTTGGCAAACCCTTTGTCAATAAAAGTTTTGTTCTTAGTGAGTACAAACTTATTGGATTCAAACACCAGCTTAAAGCCATGCTTGCTTAGCAGTGATCTACAGACGAGATTCTTCATAATGTCGGGGATATACAGGACTTCTCTAAGGGTAATAGTCTTCTTAGAGGTAATATGCAGCTCCACTATGCCTTTTCTGATGACCTCGGAGGAGTTCCATGTGAACATGTTCATACATTCCCCCACTAGTTGATAGGTAGTGAAAATAGTTCAATTGCCACAAATGTGTTTGGTGGCACCAACATTGATCCACCAATCAATCTTCTCTCCAGCTATGTTAGCCTCAGTCACAAGAGTAGAGAAATTGTCATCTTAGACTTTACGCTTGCCTTTGTCCTTCTTTTTGGTGCATCGATCATTGTCATACTTACATTGGTGATAGGCTCTTTCTAGGTGACCTGCCTTGCTACAAATGTAGCAGTTCATCTTAGTCTTGGTACTCTCATAGCAATTGCCATAGGGCTTCTTCTTTCCCTTGTCAGACTTCTTAAAATCTTTCTTCTTGGGTGAGAAATGACTCTTCGGTTTTGTTTCAACAACGTGAGTCTTCTCAGTGGGCTCAAGTTTCTTCCATTTGTTTCTTGCCAGCTCCTTCACTCAAAAGTGGTGCATGAGGACATCAAGCTCCATGAGCTCGGTTTCATGCATGAGCTTGGTCTTATAGTCTTGCCAAGATGGGGCAAATTGTACATCAGCATGTTCACATAGAACACAGGGTCTAGAGCCATTCCAACAGTAGTGATTACATTAGCAATCTTTTAGAATTCCAGCAGTAGTGGTTTCTTTGTGATTCTATCTTTTTCACGATTCACTTGAAGTTCACAAAAACACAAGTTTTTTGCAATTCTTTAACGTAGTGTTCTATGGTTAAACCAATTCATCCAAGGCAAAGAAGGTGTCATTATCACGTTTCTGAAAGATAGTCGAGACCTCCCATAAAGTGCAAGGGATACGGCTAAGCCAACTTTGAGATACAATCACGCTTGGGTAAAACCCTTGTTTTTTTTACTGAGTCACACTCTACCACAAGACAAATGAACCTTGCCATTTCTTAAAACCCGTGGTCATAGTTGTTCAATTTTACAACTCTTGGATTTGTCAAAATCCGGACAGCATAACAACTCTATGAACACATCAAATAGAGTGTTAGCCTCACAAAAAGAATGGCTCCCTCTCGTAAGGAGATAACAAAGTCTTAAGAGAATGCAACTCCAAGAACCGTGTGGACCTCGGTTTTTACATCACAAGTGGACCTCTTAGAAAAGGGGTCCGCTCATCGTGGGCCTAACTCACGTTGAGAAGGAGTCGCCACTAGTCCTTTTTAAGATGTGACTGAACATCTATTTTGAAAACAAAATCATTTTTGTATTTTTAAATTAATTTCAAAATGTCTAACTCCATTTTGACTGGTTAATACAGAAGCTTCTAGGTAATTGGTTTGGTTATGGACTAGAGAAGGTGTTAGGCACCCTAGTTTACCCACATACATAGTTACCTAATTAAAATTAAGGTCAAATTTCTATATATAATACGTGCATTAGTGTTGGATTTGTTGGAAATGGGTGTCATGCATTTGCAAGTGAATTACCCTACTAACTAGTGCACCTGTGTGTGAAATATGTACACAAAACATGTTACTCTAATTAAATTTTAAAAAAATCATCTACTTAACATGTTGTACAATAAAACAAATAAAAAAAGGTTAAAGAAAATACCTTAATTCGCTCTCCTTAGTAACCAAGTAGACATAAAAGTTAGTATATAAATGGAATATATTCAAGTGAAAATGGGTATAACTAATTCGATAATAATGTTAGCATTCTTAAGCTTCTGCATTATTTAAGAGACAATTTCTTTACATTTTACATCATTAACCCAAAATGCTTTCAACATTAAATCATTTCTAAATCTCCTTAAAGTGCATACATGAATTGAATTTGACAAATCTTACTAATCGTTTTATATACACAAAAAAAGTGAACAACACACATACACAATATACTACTCTTGAAAAAAAATGGCACTGTATATTGTTGCATGACAACACATGGGAAAATTAGGATATTAGGACAACGACATAAGTACGATTCTTAAAAATTGTTAAAGGTTAATATAAACTGAAAATACATATTACAGAAGAGCACATGAGTGTAGAAAAAATAATAACGAGTGCATAAGAAATAAATCATCAATTAAATAAAAACAAAATAATTATACATAATAACATAAATACACATGTGTACAGATGTCAAGCAAAGAAACAAAAAAACAAAAAATATATATATAATATCTTTTAAGATCTTCAAAGGAAAAGGAGATAATAATAATAATAATAACAAATGAAGAATTATTACATAATACTATAAGTGAATTCTCTATTTTATTCAAAGAAGCACTTACCTAAACTTAACATTCCACTAATCTTAGGGAATTGAAGACAATATATATATATATATATATATATATATATATATATATAACACACAGAGAGAGAGAGAGAGAGAGAGTATTGACGAAGACAAAAATGCATATTGTGGACATCGGCGTTCGTGAAGGAAGTTTATCGTTCTTAAACATAGGAATTAGTAAAGTTCATTTAAACAATCACATATCTAAATATGCTTTCCCATGATCATCATATGAATCTCTGAGATCTAATCTTAAAGGAAGTTTAAGAAGAATACCTCAATAGC
>JAOXJP010121316.1:0-13846 GCA_025762735.1 Platanus orientalis | reverse complement strand
CATTTAGGCATCAAGACTCTAAGCACCCTTAGCTTAGGAAGAGCAAACCTAGACTCTAAGAGGTTAGGCATTCCCAAAGAGGTCTTCCCGGATGTTCCAGTCATAAATGAACCAATCAAAGCACCACATTATAACCCAAAATGCATTATTTCTGGACAAACACTAATCTCTCTCAAAAGCACCAACAAGACTTTGAGGGTCCACATTTTAAAACACCATTCATGTCATCAGTAAAGTTTCCACTTCATGTAAGTCTTTCTCTAGCAAAGCATCACAGATGAAAAAAATTACCATTTTACCCTTTTACCTTCAAAGGCCCACACTTTTTGTCATCGAAATCACTGGATTTCTCCACCTACATAAGCCTTCTTGTCATGAAGCATCACAGGCAAAGAATCCAAATTTTCACCTTTTTTTACCTGCGGATGAAAAATTACCATTTTACCCTTTTCACTTAGAAAATCTACCCCTGAACCCTCAAAGGATCCCAAAAGCCTCTTCTGTGGTCCGAATAGTATAGTTTTAGATCTTATGCATCACTAAGTCTCCCTGCTCTAAGGAACTCATCATACACCAAACACTGCTCGAGAACAACAATAGCCAATTTCTTAATCTATGATAACCCTAACCAAGAAATGACTCTTGTAGAAGCTCTCAGAGATTCATCCGACATTCGAATCCAGAAAGGTCAGTCACCATATCTTAGCCTTGGCCTTAGCTTCAAATCTCCAGGTTTGAGAAGAGAATTTCAAAGTCTCGAACCTCCATGAAACCTCAAATCTTCCCTAAAGAGTCAAAAGGCTATTTTTCCGCTTTTTGCTCTTATGGAGCTAGAATATTCTCAGACCTCCAAATCAGAATCAGTTGGTGTCCATTTCTTCATAATCGCGATGCCTTCAAAAATTTATCTAAGGAGTAAGAACTTCCGTAAAATCTATCTTCCAAGATTACCTCAAATACTCCAAAAACTATGACAAATTAAGTCTAAATATTAAGTGCTCGATCGACTCTCGGAAGTTCATCTAAAATCAGAAATTCAGACAGTTAGTGACCACACCACTGTAAATTCAAAGCCTCAAGACTATCAAATCCACACTAATTTATAGAAAATCGGACCCAGGTGATCATTTATGCCCAAACCTAAAAAAAGCACATTGTTTGTATTTGGCACGTAGAATGCCCTTAAAAGTTATCCCGGACCTGGAATGCAGCAAGGTCAAAGCCATTTTCTCAGTTTCACCCCTGTCTTCAATAAAGAATTTCATAAACTCATGGTTCAGAGAATGTCTGGCCATTCAATTTCACCTGACTTCAGGCAGCTACACAAACCTAATTTGTTCAAGCAACTTTACTTTGAAAAACTCTTGGCAACTGCCCAGGAATCTAGCAGCCAATCTGTCGGCTCTTGTAGCTTTGAGAGTCCTCAAGCTTTAAGTCCCCCAGATATGGCCCATGGTGGGATTTTATAAAAAAAATTAGTAGCATTCCCTGTCCAATTTTGTCAAATCACTCAAAAAATGGCTTTAACCCTATTTCCTACTCAAGTATCATAATCTCGCATAATCAGAAGCTGTGAATCACCTGAACCTAGGGTCATCTATTCCTGGGCCATTCTGGAATTAATTTTACCATCTTGCCCTTTCAAATTGCATCTAAGATCTTTTCAGGTCAAAAAACCTTGATTTCACCCCTTACCCTTTTTGTAATTTGGTTCTGACTGGACCAACGCAACTGGAACATCTACAACCTCTGAAATTGACATTGACTGGGCTGACTTTTGAGCTTGAGAGCTCATGAGGAGTGACGACATAGAGAAGGTTCCAAAAAATCAAAAACCAACCCTAGTCATCAGATGAGCTAAAATCTAGATATTTTACATTAAATGCATTCACATCTTTAAGCCATTATTGGCACCTGGATTGAAATCTTCCCATCCTCTCTCTCACTCACCACCCTTGGATCAATGGGTTGAATTTCAAATCCCTATGGAGCCCCTGACACTCACCCATTTGGCATCTCATGCTATACCGTTAAAGATTGCAACCAATGGGATTACCCCAAAAGGCATCTCCCTTGCTCCCCTTCCACCTCATCAAACCATGCCAACAAACACAAATCAATCTCCACCCTCCACCACATTTTAGCCAAACACATCCCCACCCTCCACCTCATTTTAGTTGAATTAATCCTAGCCCTCCATCTAACAAAACATAGATTCAATCCTAGCCCTTCACCTAGTTTAGGATAGACATCATCCTAGCCCTCCATCTAGCAAACCCCAAGCTCAATCCTAACCCTCCATTGCACCATTTTGGGTCTATAAATAGCCCCAAAATTGTGCAAGACCAGGTTGGCAACAAAAACCCTAATTTACTAAGAGAAAGACAAAAAGAAGAAGAAAAGTAAAGGTTTTCATCAACCCTAGGCAAGGTAAGCCTAAACCCAAGTTTAATTCACCCCTCTCTTCAATAAATGTCAAATTAACATGCTGTCATGCTGTCTAATTTATGCTAGAACACTGCTTTACCTCGAGTACATGGTAAACGCTCAACAGCCTCTATTTATCTCCATTTTTTGACCAATTATCATGTTGATTTTATTGTGATTTTTTTATAGGGATGCTTGATCCCAAATTTGACTAGGTTAGACTAGACATATGCATGATACTCTAGATTTAATTTCATGAATTTAGGAGCTATAGAAGGCCTCGAGATGGCCCCCCAAATAGACCCCCGAAACCATGTCTTTTGAGACCTAGTTTTGATGAATATTTGTGGAATTTAGTTTGAATTTTTCTATGCATGATTTGAAGCTCAATTTTTATATGATGTTCATGTATATGTTTTCTGCTAACATGCTTAATTTCACAATTTTTACAAAACCCTAAGGGCTCCAAAATCAAGAAATCCAGTTGTTGGATTTTCTCCCAATAACTAACGCCTGATTTTTAGTGAATTAAAAATTAGGCATTGAACAAATAGACATCAGGAGAAAAATTAGGCGTTGAGATCTAGGACCCACCCTAGTGATCCCTGATTCTTTTCCAACCCTATCCTATGGCTAAATTATCCTCTGAAATTCATTTATGTGCATGTGCACCTCTGTGGGCCCTCATTTCTGTCCTAATGCTTGAATCTAATTTCAAGCATTGGATGCAAATTCAAGCATTGGAATGAATTTTAGGTGTTAAGCCTGAGTTTAAAAATCATGTTTTCCAAATTTTAGTTAAGTGTAAATCTACCCTAGGGTCAGTATATGGACCTAGGAGAGACCCTACCCCTCTAGGCCCCACTTTAATGGCCCAAAAACCTAAGTTGGTTGCTGGTTTAGAACCCAACGCCTGATTTTCACCTTGAATTACAATTCAAGTGTTAAACAATCAGACATTAAACCTGTAACAGATGACCATGTGGTCTCCTTTCGGAGATTATATCTCCACGTGACTTGTACCTAAGACTCCTAGGGTTACATAAACTTCCCTTAACCTAAACCATGGGTCCTACAGTGTTGGGACCTACCAAACCACCTCAAAAGATTGCACAAAGGTGTTGATCTGATCAACTTACCTAACGCCTAATTTTCACCCTGAATTAAACTTCAGGCGTTAAACCAGTGAGACAGAAAAAACAATTCTTTCCTTCTCCTCTCCCTTCCATTTGGGTTAACACTTAACCCTAAGGAACCAACCAGTAAGCCATTTAGAGGGGTCCACTATCCCTCTAAAGACCTAACCCATGAGGGGTCTCCTGTAGTTAGAATAGGACAAAAAAAGGATAGTTTTTGGACTGTTCATAAGCCAACGCCTTATTTTTACCCTAAATTAAATTCAGGTGTTGAAAAATCAAGTATTAAGCTTGAGAAAAATCCAACAAACCTTCAAATCAACATTAATAGAGCATGGGAATTGGTATAAAACTAAAACTTGTATGAATGGGAGAAACCACCCTAAAAAGGTAGGTATTTGGGGTGCCTAACACCTTCCCCAAATGCAACCAAACAACTTACCTTAAATATCAAGAACACAGACTAGTATTAGGAGTTAAACCCTAGACATTCGGGTCTAGACTTCTCCTTTTCCCCGAAGAGGAGAATCGATGTCCAACTCCATCAGTTAAACCCCGAGTTGGTGGCGACTCCAAGCAAAGCCTAACCCTAGCATAGGAAAAGGGGTTGTCCCCGAGCAAAGCAAGCTAGCCGAAGTGGGCTCCCCACGTCCACAGTCCATGAAGTGGAGTGTCAAGTACAGTGAATGAACATAAGTGCAAGTGATACAAGTTAAGCATAAATAGCCTTATGTTGATTCACTTGATTATTTCTTAGATTAATGGTATTAATTGTCATGAAAAGTTCCATTAATCTTTATGTTTTGTTCCCCCTAACTTTAGCAATTCATTTTTACTCCCCTTAAGTATGATATCCCAATTTTTAGTTCAAAATTGCCTTTATTTTCAAAATTTTCAAATAATTTTTAATCAGTTATATACGACTTCTCCCCCTTTTTGTCATGGAAACCAAAGATGTTATATGAAAGGCATATCATAGGAGACAACATAAAATGGAGAGAGAGTATATCATAGCAACAATCTTTATAAAATGCAAATCATGGAAAAAATGATATTTCCATTAATTCCCAAAAGATTTATAAGTTTAAGTTCAAAAATAACAAGGAATACATAAAAATTCAACTAGGGACTAGATGAGGTCTATTCATCCTCATCGCTCTCCTCGTCATCATCCTCATTCTCTTCATCACTAGCAAAGATATTCATGATGAGTCTAGGAGCTGGGGCTCGAGAGGAATCAACAATTCACTCGACGTGGATAAGCCTCTGATCCATGTTTTCCACCTTCTTCCCAAGGTGGTTAAAGCACCTAAGAATGTGCTTGAAATCACCATGAATATCTCGGATCAGGACCAAGAGTGCAGGTGGTAGAGTCATTGAGAGTGCAGGGGTTATGGTCTTTGAGGTGGTAGGAGCTGGCGGTATAGGAGCAGAGGTACCAACTACTGTTATAGACTCTAGAGCTAGTGGTGGAACCTCTAATAGTGTAGGAATATGAACAAGAGTCGGGACAGGCTGAGCTGCCTCTCCAGCTGCCTGTGGCTCAACTCACCTTTGTCCTTCTATCCTCTTGATGGTGGCGTTATTAATTAGAAGCCCTTGCTGCAAAACCACAACATCCTTAGGGAACAAGACACCGCACTACTCCATAATTTGAGTGACTAGCACTCCATAGGGCAGACCCCTCTTTGACCTAGAGTCGATAGATGTCTACAACATCATATGGCACATAATGGCAATGACATCTGTAGACTTCCCTTCCATCAGATTAGCGACCAAATAAACCATGGCATCTAACATGTTAGTCTTGTGGGTTGTCTATAGAAGGTTGTGTACTAAGATGATGTTGAGAACCTTGGACACTATACAACACTCGTCGGTCAACAACTTCCTGAACCAAGTGTTGCCCTCTCTCTCAAAGAGCTCAGAGATGTGAGCTTTGTCAAATCCCTTGGTTAGGAAAGACAATGACATCAGTGGTGGAGCGATTAATCCTCAATAACATCGTAACACGGTTCTAATTAATAAGCATTCAGACCCCGTATACCTCTGTCTTGAAAGAGAGACGAGTGTAGTCGGTGTTGTGGATGTTGGAGTATAAGATGCATATGGCTTCTTATTGCACCTTGCCTTTGATGACAGTACATTGCATCCACCCATCATTTGGAATCATTGTGCCCATCATGAAGTCACAGAGGGTCAATTGCTTCACATATCTCTCAATAAAAATCCCCTTCTTCGAGTAGATGTTGTTGAAGTTGTGGAAGGTGGTGGAGTTCCTCAACACTCTATAGTTGGTGGATGATGTTCTAGGGTGTTTAACCTGCTCCTTCTCATGCAGAGGAGCTTTCCCCAAATCATGTTTTGACATGATCTTAGCTTGGTAGATTCAAAAATCTAATGAAAAATAGGAGGGGGGAAGAGCAAAAATGGCTTTGGATTCATCCTAGTTTGATCTAGGATCGAACTAGGGTCATTTCCCCCTCTTTATAATGAGCGATGGTTCATTTTTCACTGGCATCGCCAGTTTAGATGAATCTTGGATCGATCCAAAATGAAATCTTCTGGGCAAAAATCTCATATTTCCCTTATTTTTGTTCGGTTTGGCCCCACTAACCCCAAATATATGTTTTCTAATTAATTTAGGGTATTTAATCAATGTTTCTTTATATAGAACACACTCCCATTGCACCTCAAAGATATTCGAATCTTTTTAAATCCAATGCATTTGTGAGGATATCTACCAATTACTCCTCAGTCAAAACATACTCTAGGGATATTGTTTTCTCTTTAACCAAGTCACAAATAAAATGGTGACGAATATCTATATGTTTAATTCTAGAGTGTTGGACTAGATTTCTGAAAATTTGGATCACACTTGAGTTGTCGATGAACAGATTTATTGTAGACTGAGGCAACTCATAATCTGCAAGCATCTGCTTCATCCATATTAGTTGTGTGCATCCGCTTCCTATGGAAATATATTCTACCTCAATTGTCGATAGTGATATGGAATTTTTCTTTCGACTATGTCACGAGACAAGAAAATTTCCCATGTAAAAGCATCCACCACTTATGCTCTTACGATCATCAACATTGTCTGCCCAATCAGCATCTGAAAAACCTGCTAATATTGGTGTGGTATCAAATGGGTACCAGAGGCAGAAATTGATTGTCCCATGGACATATCGCTTGGCTACTTTCAGATGTGATTCTTATGGTGTTGTTTGATATTTTGTATAGGCACCTACACTAAAGGCAATGTTAAGTCTCATTGCTGTTAAATATAGGAAACTCCCTATGATACTCCTATACTATGTAGGATCAACATTGACTTCATCAAGATCCTTAGTAATTTTCTCGCTAGTACTGATTGGAGTATCTGTAACACCCTTGAACTTGAATTTGGATATGGATCCATGTCGCTTCGGATTCGAATTCGTTACTATTCATAAATCCAATATCTGGTGGTCTCATGTCAATATGGCCCAAACCATGGGCTAGTTAACAAGTCCAATGTAGTCTAAATAGTGTCTAAAAGTTCACATTTAATTCTTAAATAAAGATCTTATGAGTCCATTTAGTTCAATAATCAGATTTCAAAATATTGTGGAAGAGTAGTCAATATCCAATAGCTACACATAATCGGAACAATAGTTTGCGAAAGTGTAATCCAAACCACGATGTCATAGTAGTATCACCTCAATATCTCAAAATGAAAATAGCACTACAACCTCTATGGTAGTCAATATAGTAAAGATGCCGAATAACTACATCATTGGGGTGCCCTCTCACCTTAAATAAACAAAAGCGAAGTGAATATCTAATAATCCAAAATATGGCCCAGTATAGAGGGTCTAATAACATGCTCAGAACAAATGAGGTAAAAAATGGAAAAGTAGAGCATGTCGAATCAAGTCTCTTGAAGGAAGGACCTGCATTAATGATCAGTTTGAAAAATAAATTGTTGGGTTAGTCCTAACCTGTAAGAAATCTAGCAGACTATAAATAATTTGAAGTAAAGAACAAATCTGACTACTAGCATGTCCAAAGGTCATACGAAGCTAAACAGATTTCAAAGTAATAATCACAATCATACTAGTACCAAAGTGTCAATAGTCACATGTCAAACAGAAGCCAATGATTCAATATAAATATTGAAGTTCGAATAATAATTCAATGCGAAGGTCAAAGCTCACAAGTTTAATGACATATACTAGTCTCGAGAGATCCAATGTTCTGTGATTTCGGAATGTTCATATTTAATATTCAAAGTGTCTAAAATCCACATAGTCCACAATAGTTGAATGTTCGATATTTGGAGTTCGAAGATTCAAAGTGTTTAGAGTTCAATGTTCAAAGTGTTTTGAGTCCACAAGGTTCTATATTCAAGGCTTTCTAAAGTTCAATATCCAAATGTCGAAAGGGAACACCCTTAGCCCGGTGTCAAGGCCCAAAAGTTTAGAGTCCAAAGGTCACACTTAGCTTAGTGACGGGGCCCAAATAGTCTAAGGTTCAAAGTCCAAAAGAGTTCACATCGATAGATTTGAAGGTCCACATAGTTTCGATAATCGAGATATTTTCATAATGTGTACAATAAGCATGAGCATCGTATAATCATAAACTGATCATTTCAAATACATATAGTTCACTTAGGTTCAATATTAGCATATTCATAAGTCTAAGGTTACAGTGATTCACTAAGATCTCATATAGATTTAATGATTCAAATATGTGTTAGAATTAGAAGGTTCACACATTGTACATAATTACATAAGAAGCATAGAGTTCGATAGAGTCAATGAGTTTTATATGTTTCTATAGAAATTCATAAATTCACATGGTCTCCTCTCAAATCAAATCATAAAGATCAACCAATATTACTTTTAGTGTTCCAAACAATAGGTAAGACAATATTATTTTTTAAATTAAACATAATTAGGATAGATCTTAGGAAATTCACACTTCACACAAATTTTTCAAAGATTCACATGGGAGAAAATTCAGATTTCATATGTTTCTAAGGATTGCATGAAGAAAATCAGTCCACACAATGTCTAAAATCAATAGACTTTCACAAAATAGATGTAGAACTAAGGATCAAACCAAAAACAATAGTCACAAGTATAATCTTACAAAAAATTTCAGAGATTTTGATAGCAAAATGGATTATTCCAAGCATATGGAGCATATGAACTTACTAAGCAAGCTGGGATTCTCAATTCTAACATATTCTAAGGCATTAGATCCAAAATAACCAGTGGTTTTAAGTAATTCCATAGCTAACATCACATAATCTGAAATAGAAAAGATATTCATAGCAAAATCATCCATTGTAATCAAGATTTACTTACTAGAAGCTCAAATTCAATGATTCTACATAGTTTGCAAAGATTTCAATGAGTTTCCATAACCAAGACAAAAGAATCAAAGGAATCCAAAGAGGAAGTCACATCAAATCATCCATAGTATGTAAGACTACTTACAAAGAAGCTTAGATTCAAATAATCACAAGGTTCAATGGTTTAGAACATAGGTCTCCAATGATTTTCCAGAGATTCCAAAGGATTCAATCACTAATTTCAAAGATCAAAGAGGAATAGGGATCAAATCATCTATAGTGTGCAAGATTTACTTACAATCATTTTCTTCTCTTGATCACTTAGCATAAACCACTTCTTTAAGCTTCAATCCTCTGCAATTTTTACGTGGATTCAATGTTTAAACACTTTAGAATGTAATTCTAAGATCAAAACTAACAAATTCTAGTTAATGTAGCACAGATCTAAGAAAGTTGGAGCGTACCTTGGCTTGAGAGAACTAATCTCCCATTCTTTTCCTAATTCTCCAAGTTTATCTTATCTCTTCCTCTCTTATATGTATTCTAGTCTATTATGGGTTAGAATAATGTAGTTTATACATTCTAGGTGTGAAATTACCATTTACCCAGAGTTCCTATGCGAAGAAGAGTGGAATCCCCTCTTTTTTTCAAATTTGGGAGGTGGCGGTCGACCCCAATGACTACCGGTCGATCCCGATACCCCTCCGCAGTCGACCATGACACCCCGCGGGCGATCAGCCTACACACACCCAAAACTCCCAAAATTTCTTAGTAAACACCACCCGTCGGAGATTGGCCATACCTTTTTGTAGAAAAATAAGAATTAAGTGTCATTTATTGGGTTGGAAAATAGACTTCAAGATATTTCCAACAAAGAATGGCTCAGACTCTAAATCCCTTGGAATTTATGTCAGTGTGCCTAGGAAGTGACTCCAATTATGAAATCAGGATAACTTTTAAACTTGACACATTCAAGGCCCAATTTGATTCTAACGCTTCAAGCTTAGTCCAACATGTTTATAAACCAATCTAAGGTCTATATAAGGTATGTTAAATGAAAAATATACCCTTATGAAATAAAATTACCATTTTACCCTTTAAGTAGAATGTGGGGTGTTATAGTATCAACCGGTTTAGACTCCAAAAATCCAATCTTGGATACTAGATCTTAAACAAACTTAGATTGGTTTAAAAATATTTCATCTAATATTTACTTGATCTATAATCCTAGGAAGAATCGCAATTCTCCCTCTATACTCATTTTAAATTCGTATTTCATCGTATGGGCAAACCCACGTGATAACTCTTCATATATGGACCGAAAGATGATGTCATTCACATAGATTTGTGCAATGAGTATGTGACCATCCTTTTTCTTGATGAAGAGTGTTTTTTCAACACTCCTAACAAATTTATGATCCACTAAAAACTTGGTTAGTCTGTCATACCAAGTTCTTGGTGCTTATTTCAGCCCATATAGTGTTTTCTTCAACCTATATACATGATTTGGCATGTGAGGATATTTGAATCCCTTAGGTTATTCAACATATACTTTTTCTTGAAGTATTTCATTTAAAAATACACTTGTTACATCCATTTGATATTGTTTGAACTTCATATGGCATGCAATAGACAATAAGATTCGAATTGACTCGAGCCTAGCTACAAGAGTAAAGGTCTCTTCAAAGTTAATTCCTATTTCTTATGACGGTTCAATGCTCATCCATCTTGTTTTAAAGATCCATTTGGTACCAATTATGTTTTTGTCTTCAAGTTTCTTAATAAGGTTCCTCTTGAATTGATTAAGTTCTTCTTATATGGCTATGATCCAATCTGGATCATTAAGAGTTTCTTTTACTTTCTTAGGCTCAATCTTGGATGTAAACCAGATGTGACTAATGATATTATCAAAGTGTCTTCTGTTTTAACACCATTTTCAGGATCTTCAATGATGTCTTTAGATGAGTGTCCCTTGGTTATTCTCTTTTCCTTGGGACAATTTACATCCTCATTATTTGTTTCCTCAGACTCACTCTCGAAGTCATGTGACATAACATTTTCTAGGAACTTGGGTTCTTCTTGACGATTTGCTAATCCCTCTTCATTGTTTGCTTGAGTCTTTGGTTGGTCATTTACGATAACATTTATAAACTCTTCCATGCTAGAAGTTCTTTTGTTATATACCCTATAGGCTTTACTTCTAGTGAAATATCCAAGGAAGATCCCTTCATCACTTTTAGAATCAAACTTGCCCAAATTTTCTTTCTTAAGATATACCAAGTTCTTCCAAACACCTTGAAGTACTTCAAATTTAGCTTTTTACCATTTCACATTTCGTACAATGTTTTTGAAGTACCTGGCCTCAAGTATACCCTATTGCTTATATAGCAAGCGGTATTTACAACCTCAGCCCTAAACCTTTTGGATAGGTCTTTACTAGAGAGCATGATTGTGGCCATGTCCTGTAAAGTTCTATTTTTCGTTTCAGCTACCCCATTTTGTTGTTGAGTTTTGGGTGCGGAGAATTCATATTTGATTTCACAATTAATGCAAAATTTTAAATTTTTTTATTTTCAAACTCTCTTCCATGATCATTACGAATTCTCTTAGTGGAGAGTTCTTTTTCAGTTTGTAATCTTATGCAAAGATTCTTGAACTCATCGAATGCATCAGATTTCTCTCTTAAAAATGACACCCATGTGTACCTAAAGAAATCATTAACCATGACCATGAAGTACCTTTTGCCACCAAGGCTTTTGGTTATTGTTGATCTGGCTAGATCCATATGTATTAGCTTCAATGGTCTTGAAGTGCCTATTTCGGTCAATTTCTTATGGGAGGCTCTAACTTGTTTCCCTTGTTGACAATCACCACAAAATAGGCTTTCTTGTGTATACCAAGACCTAAGTCATTTTTACTTAGTTTAGACAAGTTTTTAAAGTTCACATGCCCTTGGGCCTTTGATGCCATAGGTTTGTCTCATCTTTTTGTGTGATGAGACATGTGTTTGGTCTACCATCTCCAAAGATGTAGCAATTGTCACTAATACGAATACCTTTGGCAACAATTCCTTCTTTGTCTTTTATGTGGCACCCATCATTTAATAAGTCAACATCATATCATAAGTCGTAAATTTAACTTATGCTTAGGAGATTATGTTTAAGGCCTTCTACAAATAACACATATTTTAGTATTGGGACTCTGGGTATTTTAACTATACCCCTACCCATTATCTTGGCAGTGTCTCCATCACCAAAAGCTACACTTCCTTCCCTTTATAGGAAGTGTTGTTCCTATTATCAAAAGCTCTTGGCTTTTGAAGAAGTACTTATTCCTTTCTCTTATCCCTGAATCCTTGATGTTTTTAGGATGAGTCATAATTGTTATAAGTAATAGGCTTCTTCCCCTTTTGAAAGTTTCCTTCACTATGAGTCAAAGGCTTTTGTTTTAGAGGTTGAGTGAGGTTTTGTAACTTCCCTTTGCCTTTCACAAAAGCATTTGATTAACTCTTGTTGTGATTTGAAGTGTTTGGCCTATTGTATCTAAGCCCACTTCTATCACCACACTCCTTACCCATTGTCAACATTTTCTCAAATTTTTTGTTTCATATAGATTGATTTCATTTTATCTTCCTCTAGTTCCTTAATGTTTTAAGGTATTTTAGGGATTTTTGAGTCAATTGGGCACAACTCATATTTATCCATTTGTTTCTCTCATTTAAAAAATTTACTTGACTTTCAAGGTCTAGTATATCCTCATATGCTTCACTCATCTTGGTTTCTAGAGATTTGACTTTTTCTTTTAATTCTAGAGTTCTAGAATCACTTTCATCAACAATTTCTATTTTCTCAAATTCTAGAATCTTGTTAAATAGGATTTCATTTTTCGTAATGAGTTTCATTTTCTCTACATTTCTATTTTCCTTTCTACATTGAGAATTAATCCTAGGTTTTTAAGTTTCAAGTCTAAAGAGTTTACCTTTTGTTTTAGGACTTAATTCTCATTTTCTAAAGGTGAACTTTTGGAGCTAGACTCCAATTATTTGATTGTTTCCCTAAGTTTGAAGTTCTCATCTAGAAGATTAGAATTAGTTTCAAGTAATTCCACATCCTTTGAAGATTCATCACTCTTCTTACTTAGTTTAATTGTTTCTTTATTTTCTTTTCTAGGTTGAGTGACAAGTTTCTCTAGTGAATAACTCTCTTCAAATAGCTTGTCAAAGGCTTCTTGAAGTTCATTTTTACTACTTGATTCATCATTTGAGTCATTAGTGAAAGCTACAAATGCAACCTTCCTTAGTGAAGATTCTTCTTCATTGCTAGATGGCTCTTCTTTCGAGTCATCAGTGTTATTATCCCAAGTGGCCGCCATAGCCTTTTTGCTCTTGCCTTTATATTTGTATTTCTTGTTGGCACAATTGGAGGCATAGTGACCTCGCCCTTTGCATTCATAGCAAATGACTTCTTCTATAGGAAATTCATTTTTCCTAGAAGAGTCCTTGGATTTCTTGGATGGAAATATTCTCCTAAATTTTTTGGCATTTTTCTTGTAAAATTTCCTAAAGCCTTTTGTGATGAAGGCAACTTCATCATTGGAATTTTCTTCTGGGCTTGATAGCTCTTCTACCTTGAGAGCTACTCCCTTTTTTCTGGCACTTGGTCTAAGTGTCATCTCAAAGGTTTCCACTAGTTCTTCAACTACTAGTGTATCTATGTCTTTACTTTCCTCTATAATGGTGACCTTTGGTCTAAATTTTTCCAAACATGACCTAAGGATTTTTCTAACTATGGCTTTCAATTTGAGTGGATCTCCAAGACCAGTTTTGGAATTCACGAGATCTTGTAGCTTGGTATAAAAGTCAATGAATTGTTCATCTTCTTCCATCTTAAGTTCATCGAACTTAGTGGTTAGCATTTGAAGTTTCGACTTCTTAACTGTACAC
>JAOXJP010121305.1:0-13846 GCA_025762735.1 Platanus orientalis | reverse complement strand
GGGTTTGGGTGTCTTGGTGCCGTTTATGTGTGTCTGCTTCTGATTGCCGTCATGGTTTTCGCCGTTGTTGTGGGTGTTGGATTGGTTCAGCTTTGGGTTGAAGAGCCTGTGTTTTTACGGGAGCCTCTGCATTTCGATTACACTGATGTTCATCCCAGCGCGGTTTACTCTTTCGGGGGTGGTATGCATGGAAAGAGGAAGAGGGCGATTCCGGTCGGCCACACCTTTTATGTTTCTCTGGTGCTCCTGATGCCAGAGTCTGATTTTAACAGACAAATTGGTGTCTTTCAGGTACGTGGTTTCTTTTAAAGTTATGTGTTTATGCCTATGGGGAACTAATTTGCATATGCGTTATCCCTTTTCCTAGTTCAATTTTACTGCTTTCTTGTTGAATCGGTTCCCTTGATGAATATGGTTTTAATGGTCATAGTTGAAATGGTGGTGCATATTTTTTGTTTTGAATTCAGAAAGTGATGCTCTTCATGAGGTCTCAAGAATTGCTGATTTAATTAAGGAGAAGACAAGAGAATACAATTATGTTCTCACATTCTCCACACAATCCAACCCCTTGGGAAACCACATTAACAACCATAAACCCATGGGCAGTCTCCAAAAGAATAACAGTCCAATTACTAATTTTTATTATATGGTTGGTTTAGAATCCCAAGGCCTAAAGAAACTATAACCTCACATGTGAAATAAAAAGGGGAGGGCGTTAGTTTGATTTTGGAAACTTCTCTTATGTTCTCACCAACTTCAGCATTCTCCCACTTGAAGACTAGCTAGTTTCTCCTCCAAAGAGAAAAACACTCCCACATACAAGTACACAATTGTCCAATTTTACCAATCACTAGGTTACAAAAAACTTGAGAGAAGTCTGCACCATGCAAACTTTTCCTTTACCATAGGTTTCACCAACATATCTATTACATTGTCATTGGTCTGAATCTCTACAATGTGACTTTTCATATTCCATATGTTTCAAACAAAGTGATACTAAACATCACAATGTACTTGGTCCAAACATTATAAACCGAATTTCTTGCTAAATACAACATGTTCTAACTATCACAATGAATAATCACTTTTGTTTAACTCACTTTAATCCCTTCAACCATATTGTTTCTTCACGTACATGCAAGTGTGATATTTGGCTTCTGCTGCAGAAAAATATATCATAGATTATAGCCTTGACATCCAACCCCATTATTAGCTAAAGAGAACATATGTAACCAGTGATCATCCTTTTTTTTTTTTTTTTTTTTTTTTTTATCTCAATCTTCAATCTTCAATCTTCAATCTTTCTCAAAATTTACAACCCCAAAACCAACCAATTCCAAATCTTGACTGCCATAGCATATAATTACATTTGAAGTACCCCTCAAATAATGAAGGATCTACTTTATAATAATCTAATAATCTTTTCCAGAGTTCGTCATATACTTATTGACTATTCCACTACTTGTATAATGTCTATTCTAGTGCATACCAAGGCAAACATAATGCTTTCTATTATAGATGATACTTGATAAATGTCTTCCTTCTTCACTTCAATGTTATATTGAGAATATTCGAAAGACACCCTACAACCAACAAGAAATAGAGTGCTGATTGGTTTGACATTTTTCACATTGAAGTGACACATAATCCTTTTAACAAACTCTTTTTAATTATCTAGGCTGTCTTATTATTTATGTTTCTCCAAAATTGTTATCATAAGTATTTGTTTTACTAGTCCCAAATCCTTTATGTCAAATTCTCTAGTAAATTGAGCTTTTAATGTTATAATGTCATTTTTACTAATGCATGCAACAAAGTGTCATCAATATAAAGTAACAAGATAATGAACCTACCATTACCATAATCACGAAACAATGGTCGACTTCACATCTACAAAACTCCAAACTCACAATGAAGGAATTAAACTGCTTATACCAACACCTTGGCACCTATTTTAATTTATATAATGATTTGGTCAGTCTGCAAACCAAATTCTTCTTACTTTCAACAAAGCCTTCAAATTAAATCATACATATCTTTTCATCAATGACTACATCTTGGCTAATAACAATCCCACAAAATCTGTACCCCTTTGTTCTATCTACGTAGCAAAAAAAAACACTTTTTAAACCTTGCACCTAACTTAGTCCTTTTCTCTGTTGAAATTCATAAATAAACACCATAATTGAAAACACGTAATAATGAGTAATTAACATATTTTTCAGACCATACATCTTCAAGACTTTTGTAGTCACGTGCAGTGGTAAGACAATAATTCATCGAATAACAACTCATGCAGTCAGCTTCTAGTAAAAAAACAATGTTTCAACCTAGCTAAGTCTAACATACTCCTTACACGCTCCATAAGTGTATGGTTCATGCATTTGATGAAGCCATTTTGTTGTAGAGTACTAGTAAATCATGTACTTCTTGTCAATATAATACTCACTATAAAATTCCTAGAACTCTTTTGAAGTATATTTCATTTTATTATCGGTTCTCAAACACTTAATCTTCTTTCCGTTTTGGTTTTCAATCAAAACTTTAAATGTTTTAAATTAGGAAAATGTACCATTCTTTCTTTTTAAGATACACCCCCACACTTTTCTAAAGAAATTATCAATATAAGAAACAAAATATAATGAAGCTATAAATGTAACTGGAGCTTCCCATGTATCAGAATATATTAAATCCAACACATTTTTGGACTTATTTTTGTATGGCTAGTTGAGCCTACAACATGTTGACAACTGCACAAGGAAGGATTGGACTGAGCCAATCTGAACCCAAGCAAGCGACATCACAACGCACTACTACCACCCCCCCCCATTCCAGGGATTCGACCCTGGGTCTTCCCTAGGGAAGATACATGCCGCAGTCCCCATTCCAAGGAAAAACTAGTTCTATGCTATTTACCAAATAAATAATCTTCAAAAAAATCTAAAATGTAGATTTTAAATCAAGTAATTTTGATTAAGGACTACCTTAAGTCTATGCTCACTTATATGGCCTAAACACCTATACTAGGTCATGATAATCTTCATCACGACATATTAACAATAATAGCATCGTCAATCACAATATCTTTGATCAACCGGTACAAATTACCTTATAATTCACCCGTTTGTAACAATGAGGGCTCCTTGAATGGTCTTTAGTCTACGATTTTCTCTAAAAAATTAATAATTGTCTTGGTTAACTCTCCAATGATAAGAGATTTCTTCATAAATCTTATATGTATCTCACACTCGAAAAAGAAACATTATCTATAACACATGATTGGTATGTGATGATGTATGAATCTGATAAGACCATACATGACCAAATGAGCGTATAGGTAGTAGATCCTTCGGGACACCAGCACATAAGACAAAGGAAGGGCACCAGTTTGGTACCGGCCGAAGACCCTCCGATAAGCAAGTTAGTCTCCTACAAGGAAAAGAGTTAAGATTTTAATAAAAAATTATTCATACTTCTCATTAGTAGCTAAGGGCCTCCCTTCATAGGGGTTTGCACATTTTAGGATCCAATCCTGAGATATCTGTGGGAGTGATCTGTCTAGGGATATTTGGGAGGAAGATCTTCGAAGGGATTGGTTATGGATTTGCCACGATCGTAGTTGAGTTGCTAGGATGTATTTAGCCGTTTTGACTTTCCATGTATAGATGCCTGCCAGCTATTCTTTCAAGATTCTCGGGGTGTCCCCGAGACTGAGGACCCTTGCCCCCGGAATGGTCCAATGCCAAGGGTCTTAGTTGGCTCGAGATATTTTGTTCGTGAGCCACCATCTTGGATATAACTACTGGTTGGCCCGAAATAAATTATGTTTCCTAAGGGATGCCACCTTAGCCTCGGTCATGTGGAGCAGTACCCCTTTCCCGTGGGATACCGAGTCACAAAGACAATGTTAACACCTCCAACTCAACGTCTGTTCTCTAAGAAACCATTGATCCCATGGAGGATTTGATCCTAGAGATTCTAGTTGTTCCTCATTTGAGGGCAGCGACCCAAGTGTTTACGGACTCTAGGTCCAAAAATGAAAAGAAAAAGAAAAAGAAAGAAAGAGGCATATATCAGTTTATCATGGCTCTATGGCCTTTTCCTTCCTCTCCTCTTCATCCTTCTTTTTTCTTCCCTCTCTGGATCCCTTACTCGTTTATCATTCTCTGCTTTCACCAAATAGGTTTCAAACCCCTCTTAGGGCCTTAAATAATAGGTTTCACCTACCTATATAGGTGTCCTCATTTTGTTAGACATCAATCAGGCCTCCTATCCGTGAATGGGCCTTTTACAAGGTGATTTAATAGGATCTTGTACAGACTTGCTTAGTCCACAAGATTTCTAATCCATCCACAACTAAGCTTAGCCCATTCGCGATTAAGCCCATTTGCGTACTAGCTTCAGTAACAAATTGGTTCTCAGTTGCAAATTGGATCTCAGTTTTGATCCCCATCTCGAAGCCCTCCATTCAATTGCGAACCCAAGTCAGTTGCCAAACATGATCCCATTATGGACCAACAAGTCACGACTAACCCGGATTTTTTTAGACTCATCTTGAATGTCAAAAAGAAATCTTGTGACCCATGACCCCAATGTGATGACGCGTGTGTGCAAAGTGCAAAGTGATCTTCAAGCGCCCTTGCGCCTGATCTTGTGCTTGTGCACATGCTCATGCGCATGTGTGAGGGTGGCGCCGCTACACAGAAGAGTTCTCTCAAAATACAAATGATAGGAGAGGGTGTTTACTTATATTGTGCATAACAAATTTTGCCTAGCCGATGTGGAATGAAAACTAAAAAAAAGATTTTCAAGATTTTGAAAGCACCACTTGAAAATGAAAAAGAAAACAGGGTAATCAAAATCTTTAAAATAACATTTGTTTTCAACATTGCGAATTGAGGACAAGGGTGACACATTAATATATTGGGTGATGATGCTCATTGAACTCATTTCTTTGAGTTTTGATGATAATTATTGTATGTGTGAGGAAGGCTCTAGGGGTAGGCAATTTATTAAAATTGGATAGGGTGATGGATAATTTAGTTCTTTGATATGAAGCAGTGCATACTTGTAAAATTCAAGTGAACTACACTCTACTTCTTTTACACCTTTGATGAAGAATCCAAGGCTATAGCTCTACATGTATATGTAGACATGCAGTTGTTAGGATCACAACCCTTCTAACGAATGATACTGAGATGCAATAATAAACATGAAAAATAAAAGCAAATACAAAGAACACCACAAGACACGATTTACGTGAAAAACCTCAAACCGAGGAAAAACCACAGAGCCACAAAAATTTCACTATTTTAGAAGGATTACACACTCTCTCCCATACCCATAGAACTGAGAAGAACCCATTTCTTACCTTCTCTCACAACCTAGAGAAGCCTTGTTCTCTTAACCTGAAGAAAACCCCCTACAAAGAGAAAACCCTATTCCTCTTTCATGTAGCCCTAGACATCCAAATATACATATAAATACCCCCAAGGAATTTAGGGTTGAAACAACCACTCAAAATCACGCTTTTTTCCTTTCATATGAACCTTGAATTTGTTTCTTGCATGATTTGATCAATCGAGATTATGTTTGATTGATCCAAAGGTTCCTTATTCAATTGGTCGATCACTCCTTGGCCAAATTAGCATTCTACATAATTGATCCAGCCTTTCTTTTAATTAATCCAGCATGTTTGATCAATCTAAACTAGTTCGATCAATCAAACATGTTAGTCCGAGTTTCTCCAGTTCCTTGATCGTGGCTTAACTCCCTTTTGTTCCTCCTTGGTCCTTATCAACATTACACTCCATAACCAATAATCTCCCACTTAGAGTCTGATCCATCTTCCTGGACATCTACCTACTACAACTGTGATGAGACTCCTTCTATAGTGACTTTCTTTTTTACTTTTCCCTTTTCATCTTCAAATATACCCCTGTCATTGATCTCTTGAGATCCACCGGCTAGAACTAGAGACATCCTCAATGATCTCTACATTAGCTTTATTTTCATCCCCTTAAAGAATTCCTGTTGAACTTAACTCTACCCGCATATTTGTCAAGACTCAACTTGTGACATGTGCACCACTCCACCTTGGCCTACATTTTGGAACCACCTTAGAAATCCGCACTCGTCCTTCTTAGTGAACTCTACACCATATATACCTGAAACGCACCTCCTCCTTGAACCTAAGTCATAACATATTCCCTCTCAGCACAAACAACCATTGACCTTGTGGATTCATCACTACACATACCATTGAATCAAATTAGTCATGACTCAATCGTAACACAAACAATACATATGTGTAGCTGCTCCAAGTTGACTCACTTTGTCAACTCTAGAGAGGTACCTTGATTTGTCCTTTCCAACCACAGGATGTGTCTCACCATAATCTATCACCTGGAAACCTGTAACACCTATCTCTACCCCAACTGCAGACCCTATACAAGTGCTTGTTATTCCGTGTACCCTGTTTCCATCTCCCTGTGTCAAGGTCAAAGGAACACCACTGATCATTGTATTCCTCATTAGATAATACAAACCATCACACTTTTCTCCTTTCATCAAGACCAAATAGCCATGTGTGATTTTCATGGCTCCATTTGCCACTAAATACTTGCATCCCATGGAATCCAACCAACCTAGTGATGTTAGATTTCTCCACATTTGGGAACATATGTCACACCATCTAAAGTGTAAACCACTCCATCAAACATCTTGATCTTCACTGTCCCAATACCCATGATGTCATAAGTGGACCCATCACCCAAAAACACAATACATGTCTTCTTCTCTTAGAACATATCAAAATATTCTTTCTTGGAACATATATTAATGGAACAACCTAAGCCTAATATGCACTCATCATGAGTAAAAAATGTTCATATCTTTGGAGACTATGAGAGCTTCTTCAACATATTCCTCCCATTCCTTTTCTGCCACCGCAATACTAGGACTATCACTCTTCTTCTTGTCAACATGTTCTAGACAATCCCTTTAGATGTGGCCAAATTCCTTGCAATGAAAACATTGCACCTTACTTTTTCCTTTGGACTTGGATATGTTATTCCCATATCCCCCCATAAATGATCTTCCTCCTATATTTAGTACACTTCTAATTGCTGATGATTCACCTGGAGATTTTCTCCAAACCTCCTCACTGAGCAAAACATTCACCACATCATCAAAATTCAATGTGCCCGAACCAAAGAAATTACTTAAGGCTGTGACTAAACCATCCCAACTTTTTGGTATAGAATATAACAACACCAAGTCCCTAACTTCATCATTGAATCTGATGCCTACTGAGGTTAATTGGCATGTGACTGTATTGAACTTGTTCAGATGTTCAACAACAATCCCACCTTCAACCATTTTCATGCAAAATAACCTTAGAAACACCTTATTTAACACCAATGGTTTCTCATACATCTGTGATAAAGCATCCATGAGATCTTTTGCAGTTTTGTCCTTGAAAATATTAAAAGCAATCGACAACAATAGAGAGACAGAGAGGGAGACAAACCGTACTTAGGGCTTTTCTATCAAGCACCTCACAATCTAAATCGGACATTGTTATAGGTTTGTTCGCTTTTCCTCCAAGTGGTTGATAGAAATTTTTCTAGTACATGCAATCCTCTATTTGTATTTTCAAAAATGCAAAATTCGTACCATCGAATTTCTCAACTACAAACCTTGTGGATTCTTCCGCTGTTGCCACCATTACTCCCACTCGAACAAAAGCTCTGATACTAGTTGCTAAGATCACAACCCTTCTAATGAAAGATCTTGGGACTCAATAATAAACACGGAAAATAAAAGCAAACACAAAGAACACAACAAGATATGATTTACGTGAAAAACCCCAAATCGGGGGAAAAACCATGAAACCATAGAAAACTTTCACTATTCTGGAAGAATTAGAAGCTTACAAGATTCTCTATCTCTCACACACTATTGCACACCCACAAAATTGATAAGAACCCCTTTTTCACCTTTTCTCACAACCTAGAGAAGCCTTGTTCTCTCAACTTGAAAAAAAAAATCTCATTCAAAGAGAAAACCCTATTCGTCTCTTTTCTATAACCTCATTATAGCCCTAGATGTCCAAACATACATATAAATACCCCAAGGAATTTAGGGTTGAAGAAACCTCTCAAAATTACGCATTTGTCATTCCGTACAAACCTCTGAATTTGCATCATGCATAATTCAATTGATCGATATTATGTTCGATGAATCCAAAGATTCCTTGTTTGATTGATCGAGCCACCTTCGATTGGTTGATTGTGCCTTGGCCAAATTAGCATTATACCTTATTAATCCAGCCTTTCCTTCGATCAATCCAAACCAATTCGATCAATCGAACATGTCAGTCCAAATTGCTTCAGTTCCTTGATCGTGGCTTGACTCCCTTTTGCTCCTCCTTGGTTCCTTAGCAGCATCTGGCTCCACAACCAACAGCAGTTTGGTGCCAAACTCATAAAGCTTGAAGACTGATAGGTCTTTTTTTGTGTGGCGATGGGTGGGTAGACTCCAAGATAGTTATTCTCTCCATTGTAATTAACCTTGACCAAACCATCTTTGGGAGAAGATTAAATAGACTGGTGCTGCAACGGAGTCACCTCACTCTGTTGCTGCATCAGAGAGATGGATGGAGAACCTTTCTGCACTCCTGAATTAACCTGTTGATGGAGCATAGAACATAAGTAGGATCAAAAGAATTTGAATGAAAATTATTCCTTTTTGTAGATAGCCCAATATGCCATTTAGTAATAGCTTTGAGCTGGACCAGATCTCTGATTTCAGTTTGTGAGGGATGATCATATTAATTTTAAACTCAGTCTGCAAAAAGAGTTACTGTAAGAATTAATAACTCCAATTAGAGAACCAAGACAGATTCTATTTGCCAAGTAGAAGAAAAGGGCATGGAAGATTATTCATCATGTTTACTACACAGAGGGAAAATAGCATTATCAATGATTCCCCATGATGCAAATTCTGCTCAACAGCTAGGGTGTTACTAAAAGCTAGCCAGTGGAAAAGTTTGAATCTTTGGTTGAACAGGAAGCGATGACCATATGCCCACATATTTTGCACATTTATGTTCTGACTTACAACATCGTAGAAGCCTAAACATTTAGGGTCAATGCAGACTTGATGAGGGCACAAGTCTTAATCTATTTCAGAAATAATGAGGTGAATCAAAATTCTGAGTCTTGTAATTAAAACACTTCTGGGAAGAAGAGAAGTCACTTGAACATGAGTAAAGAAAAACTACAACTTATTGTTTCTTCAATCAGCTAAAGCAACTCTTATATCACCAATTCACTATTTTACCATATAAAAAAAAGTTGCATAGAGACATGCTACAGACATCATGAAACATGATTAATGTAAAGAAAAAAAAAACTGATGCATAAAATTATAGCACAGTATTGTCTCCAGCAGATGCTGAAGGAAAACACTCCATCATCTCTGGTGTTTTTAACACCTGTCCTGTGGATGGTAATGGGACTGACAAAAGTAACTTTGGCTGGTCTTCTTACTATTAAATGGGACAGCTGTCAACACACCAGAGATTCTGAAGAATTTCCTCCCGCATTTGCTAGAGACTATCCAATCCCAAAATTATTAATTTCATATCAGGTCATCCTAATACTCAGTAAATCAGAAGTCACATCAGGAGCTGGTAATCAGACTGGATTTTGTAAATATGGATGTCATACAATAAATACAAACATATTAACAGTGACCACCAAAATACAAAAATGGCCATGCAAGTCAAACCACAGAAGTCAAAATGGTTATGGCTTATAAGACGACTGATCATGACAAATTACTGCATAATCCAATCCCCCAAGCTAAACTCGTTATAATAGTAGAAAATTCAGCCAATTGTCAGAGGATGTTCTCATGATGCTTGTTTTACTTAGATCTTTCTCATACTTGAGCCTTGGGATTGTAACTTTCATCAGTTCATGTTGTAGAATAACAATTTTTTGATAATTTAGTCCGTCTGTTCTAATTCAAATAAATTCAATTGACATTAATATAATCCATTTCAGTTCAATCCTTAAAGTGGCTATTAATGCCTACCATTGAAATCTTATGACACACAATACGTTATAGGCCCATGTTGTACTACTGTCGGCATATGTTTGTAACTTGTGCTTATTAAAAATGATGAAGTATCTATTAATCTAATTTCATCCTTCAATAATAAATATATAGGTGGCCTAGTCCTTCTTCACTGTTGAGATAACAAGACTGAAATTAGTAACTGCTTTCAGGATACAAGTATATTGTTTTTGAATAAGAAAAGATACATTTGGGGAGGTAAATCATGGGGCTTCTATGGAATAAAATTTCTGAAGGATGATTGGAAGGAACTTGTTGATACAAGTTAACTAGTAGGCAGCCTCATCCATTGTTATTACCTGCAAAACTTGTCCTTCATAGTTGTAATGTAAGTCTGTTTCTGAATGAAATGAGGGAGCCACACCTAGATGTCATAATGAAATTCTGGAACCGGGTCCCTTCTCTTTCCACACACTACTTAGGTTATTTCAACTTAGATATAATTGGGAATAGAGCTCAACTAGTGATAAGGCAGCACAAGCTACGCTCATTGGTACCATTTAGTACATCCTAAAAGTAAAAACAGTGTGATAGTACTATCATTCAATCACTTTACTAGAAATTTTGAGGTACAACCAGTCTATTATGTAGGTATATCTGAAGAGTAAAAAGATATGATGGTGTGGTTAGCCAGACTCATGCAAATATGGAGAGGTAAGGCAGGCCCAATGAATTTATGCTATGAGGAACCTGCGTTTTAAGGGAATATTTGGTGCAATAAGCTGACTTACTTAGGTTCAAATATTATATAATATCTTTACCATTATTTTTTTATTTGATTTTAAACACACTTGAAGCTTCTTTTAAGACTTTTCCTTTCATCATCTCCTGAAAGTAGAGGGTGGAAGAGAGAAGGAAAAAGAGCAGAGGATATTTTGTAATGGTGTCTCAGGTTGCATCTGAGCTAGCACAGTAGTTGAATGATACACTTGTGTTGTGTTCAAGTTTATACCTTCTATCACATACTTACATGCCTCAAACAATATTTTGTATGACGAGAGCACATGGAAGTTAAAACAGAACTTACTAAAAATTGTTATATTTTCCTTTTTTCCTTTTCTTCTTCTTTTTTTTTAAGAACTTGTTTGTGTTATGATCTGGTTGGTTCTGGATCAACTCTGACAATTAATGATTCATAACAAACCCTTGTATGTATCTATGATGAACAATCCAGGTAACAAAATCCAGCTTGAAGAATAGCAGAACTTGTTGTCTTTAAGCTGTCTAAATGTCGTTATGACAGAACTTTCATACTTTCTCAATATGTTGATCACTTAAGTTCAATCCTATCATCCAATATTCAGATACACCAAGGCTTACCAAATCTGTTGCTTATGCTTCTTGGTATAAAATCCATTTCTGAAGCATTGGGGGAATTTTATAAAGGATTGTCTTTTACTATACTTTTGTGATGTCAAGGGAAAAACTGGCTATCAAATTCTATATAAAACCAGCTACTCAATCCAGTAATTACTGGATATTATTCAAGGACCTCTAGTTCCATGAAGCTAAATACCCTTGTAATGCTGTCTCACTAACAGTGAAGAGAATTTGAAGTACATTGTAAATAGAATAAAAATATGACAAAGGTATTCAGAATTTTCAAATTTAGGTAAAACAAGACGACTAGTATCCCAATACCAATGTGTATCTGAGGCTGTGCAATCATCCAGATGTTGATCTGAATAAGCATGAATGAATTGCATTCAGGTCTTGTATGTCACGACCCCTTCGATTCTTGTCATTCTCTGGGCTAAGAGAGATTTTTTGCCAGTTTGTCACTAGTCTCTTCAAATCCATTCTTTCTCCCCACTAAGAAATTTTTCAATTTTTCTCCTAAACCATGAATTAGTTTTCCTGATTTCAGTGGTTCGCCTCTTTACTTTAGCTTTTGTCATGTCCATTACTAAAACCTTTGTGACCGATTGATAGTGTAATCCATCAGAAGGAGGATGGCTTTGTTCAAGAAATTTTGAGTGAATCAAGTAGTCTTGGCTTAACATGAACTTCCATCTCTCTAAAGTACATTTTCACATGTATTTTTTGGCTGATACTTATCAATTGCTTTACCAGCTGACTGGAGAGGTCATATCAACCACTGGAAACATTCTTGCAAAAACCAGCCAGCCATGCATGTTGCACTTTAGAAGCTTCCCAGTTCGACTGTTGCGTACATTTGTTATGGGCATACCCCTCCTACTGGGGATTTCAGCTGAGACCCAGAAGATCACAGTGGAAGTATTGAAGCACAAGGAAGGAAGTGCAAGGACAGAGGCAATCAAAATAAAGTTAGTACCAAGGGCTGGGACAAATGCTCTCCCAGAGCTTTACACAGCTGAGATAGTCATGAACTCTCAGCTCCCTTGGAGAAAAGAACTGGTGCATGACTGGAAATGGACATTTTATGTATGGACTTCTTTATATGTATACATAACACTTCTTATACTTCTTGTTTGTTGCTGTAAACCGTTTTTCTTGCTGCCACCGAAGACAAATATTGCTGACCGTAACAAGAGATATTGGCCTACAGAAGCAAAAAAGGATATTAAGACCAGAATCAGGGATGATGGAGAGGTATCGGACACACCGAGGAAATGGCGGCGGAGCACAAGCAGGAGAAGGCCTTTATTTCCACGGGGAGTAGATTTTCCTGAAACTGTTGGGTCCTCGGCTTCAAGTGTTACTGCAACAAGAGATGACATGAGCGAGGTGGTTGAAGATTCCCGTGGACCTGCCGATTCAGAATCTGTGTGCCTGGGTACTTGAGTTAGTTGGGCAGTTGTGTCTTAACTTTATATGAGTGTTGAATGGTTGTAGTGGAAATCATGTGTAAATACTAAGTACCAATGTTGGACGTTGTGACCTTGGAAAGTAAAAGACTCGTTTTTTTCCCTCCCCTCACCATACCGGAAAAAGCAAACTCCGGCAATACTCTCTAGCTTAAGGTGGTTGGTCACTCCGGCAGATAAAAACGACTTGTCTCCCATATAAAATAAGGAATCATGTATTAGAGTGATTAATCACTTCCAAACTTCCAACTTCCAAGTAATGCACAATGATGAAGAAAAGTAACTTTGACATAAAGAAAAGTATAAGAATAATCTCATTGAATAAAGCGATGGCTGAAGGCTAACTATATCCCAACCACAATTTTCTTACCTCATCTTCCAACAGTCCCATATGATGTGAAGGTGCACCGCAGTAGCCTTCAACATTTGCTTTTCTCAGGCTTTTCAAGTCTGCCTCCAGTGGACAGACCCTCCACAACACTGCACCATCATTAGACCATCCAATTTCTTTTGATAATAATTCAACAAACCAAATAGAACAGACTCAAACCAACCCAACATTAGATCATTTGAGTTCAGGTCCAAATTAGACCATTGCACCGTTTAGATTAATGGCTGTCAACGTCAAGGAAATTCTCGACACTTGCATATTAGAAGGTTGGATAATTCATTCATGAATTATTATGTTCAAGTGGACAGAAGGTGGATAACAAATTTTATTTTATTTTTGGTAAATAGGGTGAATAACAATTTATTAATGATGTTTTATTTATTTATTTATTTTACATTCCAAAAACTCCACCAATGTTTGTATCTTCAGACATTGCCGGTCCTAAGCCCGGATAAAGGAGGAGGGTGGTGTCAGGTTGAGAGCCGGCCTTAATAAACTACTCAAACCTTAAACATGAATC
>JAOXJP010121294.1:0-13847 GCA_025762735.1 Platanus orientalis | reverse complement strand
TTTTTTTTTTTTAAATATATAATCTACTACTTAACTAGGGGGGAGGGGGGCTGCATGTCCCTTGGTGTTCCCACTTTTTTAGGATTTCAAAATTGAAAACCCATGTTTCTTGAATTCTTGGACAGATTCAGATATTCTTCTAATTCCTACATCATTTCTTCATTTTATTTAATTCATGCTTCTATTTGATAATCCCATCCTTCTTGAATTGGTTTCTTTGATTCTTGGTTAATTTCTTTAAAAAATTGGTTTCTTGATTGTTTTATTTTAATTTTCAGCCTTCTTTAACTTCAAGAATCATTCTTTAATCATCATTTAGGCTTGGATCTTAATTGATTAGTGTAGGAATATTAATTTCCACACTCTCCTACATCATGTTGTCTGTGCAATCCTCTTACGATGCAGCAGGAGTTTATCTCCTTCAACTCCTTATCAGGTGGCCCCATAACACTCCAATTGGAATCTTTAAGTGCCTCCTTATAAGAGAAGACATGTGAGGTCTATAAGGGGTTACAACAGTCCTACCTCTTTCATGCAATCTGAGTGTAAATTCAGATTTTAGAAATTAGTAATTCCTTAGTAATTTATGGATTTGAATTACACTAGGAGTAGTTGAAATTTGATTAAGAAGGGAATCCATGAGGTTAGCAGATGCAGCATGTGCAAGAATCAAGAGGAATCTCTTGATCATCTTTTCCTTCACTGCCCCTTTGCCTTTGAGGTATGGGGAAGTTTGCTCTCTTGTTTTGGTCAGAGTTGGGTCATTCTGGTGTCCATGCCCAGTTTGGTGGAAGGCTGGCAGCAGGCTTTTAAAGGAGATCTGTCGCAGTGGGGTAAGGCTATGCGGGAATGCATCCCCATATGGTTTGTTGGGTGGTTTGGAACGAAAGGAATACACAGATTTTTTAGGAGATGGGATCTTCCCCAGAGATGGTGACTAAGAGAGTGCTTTCCTTCCTCTTTTTGTGGCTCTCTCACCTACCTCTTCTTGTTGGTTGTAAATTATCTGATATGATATTCTGTTGAGACCAGTTGGCTTTCCACTAAAAGCCGTTGGTTTTTGTATTTTGGCTCTTATGTCTTAATTTTATTTTCCTTATCAATCAAAAAAAAAAAAATTGTTGTTAGTCTTGACTCAAAGTTTTCCTTTTCCTAATGGGATTATTATTAGGGATTAAGAAGGGGGGTTTAAGAAGTCATGGGAGTCATTAGTTGTCATTATTTGCATCCTCGTTTTATTAGGAGTTGCCTAAAGGTTTATATAAAGGCATAGAGATGTCCAAAGAGAGTGGAGTTCTTTTTGTTGAGTTGCATGATTTCTTATGAAGAAGGATTATTAGTGAGGTATTTCATGCTGAGTTTGAGTTAATCAGAAGAGCTTATTGCTCCTTGCATGGAGTTGTTGTGAAGTTCAATATTGCTGATTTTTCGGCGGCATAGTCTTGGGTAAATTGGGCTGATTTCATGACTACCATTCATGCTCAATTGGTGAGATCAATTCAATAATCTGTCGGTTTATTGGATTCACCATTGAGATCAATTCTATTACTTTAGTTTCTATTCTTTTATTGGATATTATGATTACTAATTGAAGTTCTATCAATTGAGTTTTCAAACCCTTGAATTTTGTTTTAATCAATGGAGATTATTTGCTGGTTTTTCTATCCCACTGATTGGAAATACTACATGGTTAATTCTTCAATTTTTCTGTAGAGCCATCTTTGTTCTACATCACTGTGTCAACTAAACCCTAACTGTAGAAGATAACCCCTCATTCGTAGAAATTCTATTAAAGCTTTGGTTGATAAATTCTATGCGATCAGATGTTCTCCTAACAAGACATGCTGGCATCATATAGAATATATATATATATATATTGATGAATAGCATCATATATAATATCTTCTCCAAAGGGAGACTGCCGCATTATTGAGACCAGAAACTCCAACGCACTTAAACTTACTTCAAGCTCTACAATCCAGAAAAATTTAATGCACTTGCTATTATCTACTAGAAGGCAAAACAAAGCTGTACCTGAGAAAACTGTAATTGATGGCCTAGAACTTCAAGTGTAATTGCTGAAGTATTTGGAGAATTTAGCCTGGAAACCAACTTTTATTATAAGCTTGGACAGTATAACATACAACAATCAATTCTTGAAAAATAAGTGAGACGAAATTCACATAAGCTTTGTTCAGTAAAGTTCTGTTTTAGAATTCAAAATTCAGACAAAGAAATAATTCAAAAGAACATAGTGCCAGTATGTGATAGCCAGGTTATGTTCCAAACCTTCTTTTGGAACAGTGGATACCATACACACTTATGACATGGAAACCCCAACAGATAAAAGAACCATAAATGAGGGATATTTCAAAAGGGTAAAGGAATCTATATCCAACCAATATTTGCATATATTACACTGCATAAATTAATTCAACTCAAGTTGCAAAAGGAAACCATAAAAAAATTCTACTTGAATTGCAAAGATGGGAATTCTGAGATAAAAGAAGGTACAAATACATGGAAGCTGGTATTTGTATCCAGAAAACACAAGTTCAAAAGCCAATGGCTCCTCGGAATCAAAAGGATAAATGAATTTTCGCTATAATTATTCTCAGATTGGCAACAAAAAAAAAATAGTGGGCATTCTTAGGACTGAGTGTTATTCATGTCCAAAGCTGTTGCTTGGAGACAAGTCTGTAATAGTAATTCACGTTTTCATGTTGCGTGGATATTAATAGAACTCATTATCCCACCCATTTGCGCAGATATTGGTCAATAGACTCAATACCCAATAATAAACAATCTGTTGGTCTTCAACTCAATCAACCATATATCCATTAAACTCAGAAATAACCAAAGCAAAAGGGATGTTATAGAAAACCCAACTTACAAACTTGGAGAAGTTTTACAAGCTTTCATTAAACAAAAAATATCCTTTAAAAATCCAGCATTTATGCTCCAAACATAAGTAAACTAAAAATCAGCCCAGGTTGGAAATTTTCATGAGGAAAAACGAAAAAAAAAAAAAAAAAAGAATAGAATCGTTCAAATTTTTCTTTAATAAATATTCCTTAAAAAAAAAAAAAAAAAAAAAAAAACTCGACCGTTGGAGTTTGGTTAATTATAAGATGGGTGGATCATCAAATAACAGTAAGCAACTATGATTCATCAATTAAAACAATTCGTATAGATGTTAGACAGAATACCGAAATTAAGAGGCGGAAGGGTTTTAAGCCATGAATGAGCATGAAAACAATAATTTTCAGAGAAGAAACAGAAGCTGAAGAAGCAAATCACCTGTCAGCATCCATTGCAATTTGCAACTCGTTTGTAGGGCGAACGAATCTCTTTAAACTCAACTAATAACTGGCCTTTTGTTTGAGCTCTCCACTCCTATACAAGCGTCGCCGAATCGCAATCCAATGATGGGCACATCACCGCACCGAATAGAAGCTTTTTATAATTAATATTTTATAAACAAAAACTCCTACAATTATATCTTTCTATAATATTTTCCGTAATTTTGAGAAAGAGGAATGATCAGCTGTAGCAATTTTTTCTGTAGCTTTTTGTAGCACAGCCTAAAAGCATGGTATTTTGTCTTTTAACATGGGTTGTTGTGTCTTTTAACGTGAGGCTTTTGTCATTTTGTGATCTTTTTGTTCATGCTACAAAAAGCTACAAAACAATTTTTTTTTGGGTAGCTTTTCATACATAGCAAAAAAACATGGGTATTTTCAAACCAAGAACGATCTAAATTGGACATCTATCCAGTTCTTTCAACCCTAAAACCAGACCACACCTAAAAAATTTAAATATATATACACACACACGTCTTTAAACCTAACCTATAGATATATAATGTCCTCCTAAACGCTCTTCTTAACTTCCCCCCTTTTATTATCCTTTTTTCTAAAATGCCAAAATAATGGAAAACCCTAGTATTTCCCCAAACGGTAGGGTCATCTTTCACCCGAAAATGGACTTCTATAAACTTTGGACTAACAGACCCTAAAACTTCAACCACAATACCATTGCTCTTGTTATTTGGCGACCGAGAATAAGCCCGGATACAGTCGAGTTTCATTAGATGAAATTTTGGATCCAATTCCATGGAGTCCCATGGGATTACTACACGGATGCAACAACTAAAGTTTTTGGCCGAATGTATTAGGAACTTCAACATGGTTGATCATAGTGAACAAAGCTTCCTCTGTATTAGATTTAGAATCACATTGGATATCAACAGGTCATTAGAAAGCTCTTTCACCCTCATATGTGACAAGGCATCCTACAACATCACCATTAAATAAAAGAAGCTAGGGAATTTTTGCTTTTGCTTTGTTAAACTTGACCATGAAGATAAGGAATGTAAAAAAAAAAAAAATTGAAGATAAGAGTAGAGATTTACCTATGGAAACAATCCAAAGGATTAAGGATCCGCCCCTCTACTTTATAGCGGAGTCACTAAAACGTCAAAGCCAAGGTGAAGGTAGTCAATTCATGTACCCGCACCAATTTCTTCTTGCTAGCTCCCCTGCGGTGTCGAAGGAAACCAAAAGAAGTGAGTCATATGTTGAGGACGACTAAGTCATTGGGCAACTCGGACAACCCTCCCCGAGTCATGTCTAATCCCTGATTGACAATCTCAAGGCGGCAGCTTCTCCAAATTGTGGTGTTTCCTCCCGAACGGCTAATTTGGCGATCTTGATTTCCAAGGGAAATAGTTCCATATCTAATGGCCACCCCTTAACTCTAGACAAAGACATACTAAGTGGACCTTTCCCAAGTTTACACTTCAGACTTCTATTGATTATGCCCCTAGAAGAAAGAGGAAAAAAAAAACATGTTTTAAGGACTTGCAATTGGACACACCACCTATAGCTTTAAATAATTAGTCAAAGTCCCTTTTGACCCCGTCCCTTGAGGTGGCTTGAGGTGGCTCATCCTGTCTTGAATGATCCTAAGGCTAAGCATGGTCCACCTCTATCCCTCGGTAACCCCACTACTAATTCTTGTCCACCTTTGTGTTTCGCAAAAAGTTCGCTAATAGTAGAATCTACTACGTTTCTCCTCTAAGATAAGTCAAAATGCTCAATCAATATCTATAAATTGAAGTAGGTCTACTGGGAGAAGGTGTCTACCCATAATTCCTGCCCTACCTCCCTAAAGAGAAACAAGCCTGAATCAAATATCTCCCCTCCGAACTAGAATAAAGCTCTCCAGGAGGAGGCCGTGGATCTCCTCTCTTCCCCTCTTAAGAAGGATGAACTTGTCCCAATGGAATCCAGGGAAGGAACTCACTACAAACGAGCTAAAGATTCTGTTAACCCCAACCATCGACCAAAAAAACCGCATGCACTCGTCCTGAGTCTTTGCGTGAGGTATTGTCATGACCCAGATCCGCATGTCGTGTTTGAAACTTAATCTGGATTGGACACTAGATGACACACCCCGAACCCGTATCTCGCTATGGGAGGATCCTATTTTTAAACTGTGACCATGTCCTTTTTGTATAAAATTTTCCACTCATTCTAAAACCTGTAATTCCAACAAACTAAATTACATATATCAGCGGAATAATAAATGTGTATCGTCCAAACCATTTGTGTTCACTTATAGTAGTAGGTTACTCATTCGTTCACCATTTACATTGCTAATGTGTAGTGGAATATTTAAATTTTTACAAATCCATAAGCATAGTATAGTGGAATATTTCTATCAATCCATAATCCTATAATACAACGGAAGTAATCACATACACTTCTAAACTAATGAAAAGATTCTCACATGTCTAATACCAAAATAAAGCCTTTCTATGAGCCAACATCACAATAATAAGTCCCATCCTCAAGGGATACGAATCCAAATCATAAAAGTCTTCAAATTACATAAAGGTTTACATATAAAAAAATCCAAATGTTTGGCAATCATATACAATCCATGTCCAATATCTAAAATATAAAAAACAAAAGGGTAAACCATGGGCCTATTTGTCCAACTCATCTTTTCTCTTACATGCAGTGCGGCTCATGCAGTGCCTCTACCTCTAAAACCTCAATCTGTAAGGTGGTGTCAAATTGGGTAAGCTTAATAGACTCAACAAAAGGGTATACAAAATATACAACAAAAAAGAGAAACCAAGACAAATACGATAATATATAGGAATGAATCAAGATAGAGTAAGGATTCCAAATGCATATGCATGTGAAACAAGAGTTATATATATATATATAACCATGTGGGTCTTCAAATAAAACCAAACCATGTATATGCTATAAGCCAACCCACAAGGGTCTTGGTCAAATACCAAAATTGGATGTGAAATAGCTTGTGAAAGATTTCCAGTAAAGCCAAACCAAGCATATGATTAACCTATAAAGGTTCTAATCCAATACTGAATACATAATATTAAGACAAAACCAAATCCAAATGTATGTAACCTAAATAGAAGATCTTCAACAGAACCAAATCCTGTTTCAAGTTCAACCCATAGGGGTTTCAATAAAACCAAAGCCAGTATAAATATCCCATGAAGGCGCCCATAAGCCGAAAGGTTGTTTTCACCCATTGATGTGACCTGGTGATTGGATACCTAAGTGTCATAAAGACTAAATCTGAAATGAACATTGGATCACTAGGGTCATCTTGACTTATTAATGTGACCCAATGATTGGATACTTGAGTGTCATAAAGACCAAATCTGAAATGAACATTGGACTGCTAAGGTCATCTTCATCTATTAATGTAACCTGGTGATTGGGTACCTGAGTGTCATAAAAACCAACCCATAAAGGGGTCTCCGAGTCTAAGAATGGTTTTTGAGGCTACGTCTGATCATCTTATGTAAAGGTCTCCGAGATCACAAGGATCATCCATAAAGGATCATTGGGCAACTAGTGCCCCTTTTGCCTATTGATGTGACCTGACGGATCGGTATATGAGGGTCGTAAAGACCAACCCACATAGGGGTCTCTAGGCCCAAAAAAAGGACAATCTCCACATAGGAGTACCATATCAAATCCACGCATAAAAAAATACATCAAATCCATGTTTATATATAGTAATACGACTAACACATAAGTATGTTATATAAAAGATATCCATATGTTCAATCTCACAAAGAAATAAAAGCCGAAGATGTAAATTCCATGTATGAAGCCAAAACTAAAATACAGAAAAGGGTGTTTGGCCCAAATCTAAGGACATATAGAAATCTATAGAGTGTAAAACATTTTCATGTCAGACATAACCAAAGTTAAAACCAAATAGTTTGAATGCTCCAAAACTCATGTAGGAAATCTAATGAATATGTTTCACAAAAATACCAAATGTAAACATAGATAGAATCAACATGCTTAGGCTATCAAAACTTCCAACGGATATGAATCTTAAGTATGGGCATAGAAATTCTATGGTTCTAGCATGTGAATCAATAGAATTAATACAAACCTACATGGATTAACCAAAAAACAAGGAGAATCCATCAAAATGAGCAATAAGCTTACATAAAGAATCAATAGACATGCTATAAATCCTATACATCTTGGATAACTAATCATAATACCATAAAAAATGGGTAAAGCTCATAAATGTAGGGAATCAAAGGAAAATCAAAGGTACACCACACAAAATCATATTTCCCATACAAAACTATAAGAATCAAACTCTAATACTTCCCTTCATAGATGAGAGTTTACCAAATTTTCCTATCCAAGGCATCAATAGCATAAGATTAGAATCAACTTCAAAATTTATGAAACTTAGGTAACTACTCTCAAAATCAAAGCTCTAACCAAAGAAACTAAAATCATAGAAGAGAAATCAAGTGTATATTATGCATAACTACTCACTTAATCAATTTCATAAAGATCAAACCTCAAATCATTAGAACTTAGAGTATAAATCACATTTCTATAAACCTAAGAGTAAAAGTGTGTGCATATTTTATATATCACAAATTTCTTCTACTCCTTGGATCCAAAGGGATCTTCCTTAAACACCTCATTCTCTTTCGTATTTCATCTCTTTTATGAAATTAACCATGAAACCATGGTCAAATCTATGGATCTATTAAGATCTTCAATGCAAAATTAGAAATTAAGCATAACTCAAACTAGATCTAAGGTATTTGAATTTACCTTACTCTTTGGAGAAGGAGTTCTTTTCTCATTTCTCAATTACTTATTCTGTTTATCTCCCTTGGATTTTCTCTAGTGTTTTGAGGTCCAAATTGAGTAAAATGGGGCTTAAGTTTTGTCACAAATGAATCCCAAATACAAGGAATGTCATTTTTTAATTTCTAGAATTTTTTTTTCTTCTATCTAATGGCTTCGAGCAGTCGAAGTTCAAGGTTTAAGTGCTCAAAAAAATTTCTCATTTTGTTTTTTGGGTTTGACGCAGCTCGAGTGCTCCAACATATCACTTAAGGGATCGAGATACTTCAAGAGCTCAAAAAATGTCCCAAGCACTCATACTTGTTTAAATCGATTTTTTAATACTTTTTTTTAGTTCTTTTTGGGTCTAAGTATCATCCTATGGTCCATGGACTCCCTTGATTTTTCCTAAACCATTGAGTGTGAAGACTTAGGTGATAAACTACCTGCATGCCATATCACCTATCCATTGCCCATTTATTAACACGTAGGAATGTGCGGGGTTACAGGTTACCCCCTCCTTATCGCCTTCAATTTGTGATTATTCTCACAACTAGGTAAGCTCAGCTCCCCCCATCTACTTTCAAATTACTATTGATGAAACTTAAGTCCTCTTTAAACTTACTTATACTATAGATGTTTTTTTTCAAAAGGATTTTAGAGAATCACTAATAAACTTGCTCTTACCTTCACTTATTTGTAAATTCTTCTCCAACCTTGACTTGGAATGCTTAACATAGCTCTCTGAGCTCAAGTAAACCAAGTAAAAGCATTTTCTTGCTTCCAAAGAGGACCTTCAGTCCAACCAAACCGTCCACATCACATGCCCTAACTTTATCACAATTTTTTTATAGTTATCTTAAAATTAACCCATAATTTTGATATCAGGTTGGAACATTCTATGGATGGAATAATTGGATTCAAGAAACAAACGTTTTGCATTCTGCATTTTAGAAATATTTTGATGTTGATTATCCAAGATGTTTCATTATAACCATTATATTATCCTTGGCAATCCCATGCTATGATGCTTTTATCTCCTCAAGTCAAGGTTGAGTGTCTGACTAGTTATAGCTTGGACTTAAAAAAAATTTCTTGGATAATCTATAACCCTATAAGCCGAATATCTCTCATATCTTGTAATAATGGGAAAAATCATTTATCCTTAATTCGCAAATCCTTCGACCGAGTCCCACCTGAGTCACCCATCCCCCTCAGGTCCAATGATTATATCTCCATATACAATAATCCTCTCTTTAGAATCTTGAGTGGAAGGAATTGTCAAGGACCTGTTGAAATAGACCAAGCGAGGGTCTCCACGTTAATCTTACATCCCCTCTCCCTTGTGAGTATGAGTGCAGTGGACACTATATCTCTAGTTCTTTCAAAGTTTAAATTGGCCTCGAGTCAAACTATTAATGATAACAAATCTGACTTCCTTTTAGCCCCAATACCCCTAGGCAGATTAAGAGAATAATCTAGAGTACCATCCTCATCAAACAAACTTCTATCCTGATGAGCTATCTAGGCCTTATTCCCTCCAGTATTGGTAGAAGCAAAACTAACCTCTTTGGCTTCATCAATGAGAGGGCTAATTCCATATTTCATAGATGGAAATCAAAATTTATCTCCCAAGCTAGCAAATAAATTCTTCTTAAGTTTTTAGTCTTTGCGATCCCCTTTTATGTTATGTCTTACTTTGCGATTTCTAAGAAAATCTGCAATTCTCTTAACACCTCTCAAAGAAAATTCTAGTAGGGTAGTAATGAGACTCAGTGTAAAATTAATTGGATCTGTTGGGAGTCCATTAAAAAGAGTAAAAAAGATGGTGACTTTGGTTCTAGAGATCTTCATGATTTCAACCAGGCTTTACTTACTAAATAAGCTTGGCGTATTATTTTGTAATCCCGAGGTTCTCTGGGTTTGCCTCCTTAAATCTTTCACTTCCCTATAGGAGATTTTCTTACTTCTAAACCTTAAGTTAACTCCTCTTAGACTTGGAAGAGCATCCAAAAGGGAAATGATATTTTGAAAAAGGACCTTAGATAGTAAGTTGGTAAAAAGAATTATATTAATCTTTGGGAGGATTCGTGGATTTCCACTACCAAGGACTTCAAACTTATATCTCCCAAACCCCCTTTAACCCCTCTCCCAGTGTCAAATATTATTGATGATAGGTCTAGAAAGTGGAACCTGGATCCAATTTCCTCTATCATCTCCCCAATAATGGCATACCATATTATGAGAATCCCCCTTGCCATCAATCCCCTAAATGATGAACAAATCTGGCACTATGATATGAAAGACATATTCTCTATGAAATCTACTTACTTTTAGCAATTGTTCATCCCACTCAAACCTCCCTTCTCCCACCTTCTCTTAACCCTCTAATTCCTTAGAGTAACCTTTGGGATCTTCCCATTCCACAAAATAGAATCCTTTATTTTGAATGCTTGCAAAGATACCATTCTAACAAAAGTAAACCGTAGGAAACGTTCGATTGATGTTACTCCTATGGTCATACTTGTCATCTTTGCGACGTTGAGTTTGAATTGACTGGTCATTGCCTTTTATTTTGTGAGCATGTTGCAAAGATTTGGTTTGCTTCTCATCTTTCTATTAGAACCAAGAATGATGTCAATATCTTATTGTTAACATGGTTCATGAATTGGTTTAATGTCCACTTTGCATCTAACTTGTAGAGAATTAATACTATTTCATTTGTTTCTATTCTCTTGTGGAATGCTTGAAATGTTTGAAATGCTATCCTTTTTATAATAAATGTTTTAATTTGAGTAAAACTCTTTCTAGATTTTACATGTTTTTAAAAGATTCTAAAGTAGTAGTTGATGGGCTTAAAGTGGGGGTGGGAATTGCCCCAACTTCTTTTTGGACTTCCCCCAATGTATTGCACTAAAATCAATTTTGATGCTTCATTCTCCACTCAAAATTTGTCTTTAGGGTATCGAATTATTGCCTAGGATGATGGAAGCTTTTTGTATGCCTTGGTGGAGTCAGACTCTGCTTCAATATTGGCCCTTGTGGCTCAATATCAGCCCTTGTTGCTCAATCTTTTGTAGTGTGTGTAGGTCTTCTCAAAGCCTTGGATATGGGGGCGAAAGACATTGTCTTGGAAGGTGATTGCATTGATGTCATCTTTTCTCCTAAGAACAATTTGGATCTCATTGATTGGGCTATTAAATGTATTATTCAAAATTGTAAGACTTTAGCTAATCGGTTTAGGAGCATCCCCTTCTCATAGGTTCAGAGAATTGCCAAGTTAATGGCCCATGAATTGGCTTCCCTTTCTGCTGGATCTACCAGCAAATTGAAGTGGGACGTCACTCCTAATTGGCTTGTTGAGCCATTGTTGGCTGACTCTTGTAACTGTTTGGGCACTAACATGCAAAATTTATATTATATAATATAATATCACAGGAAAATATTATAATCTATGATATATACATTGATTTACATCTCTAGAGATTATATCTTTTAGACTAGAAGAAACTTTTGTAGGATACAATAGTAACTCATTACTCATTAGACCTAATTTCCCATGAAGCAAGGATATTAGCCGATTGATTTGTTTCCCTCCAAAGATGATGATTTCAAACTTCTCAAAATCAGTCAGAAGCTTCAAAATCTTCTTTGCCAAACATAAGGATCTCCATGGACAGTGACAATTTCCTAAGAGGATATCAACCCCAACTTTCGAGTCCATCGTAATATAAAGCCTTATGTGACCATATTGCTTAGCTAAACAGATACCTCAATAGATTCCACAAAGCTCCAACCAAAGGATATTTCTAACTTCACCAACACCTACAGAATCAAAATTAGGAGTCCCATCATCCTCACACAGCAAACCCCCATAACCAACCCGAGTTCCAATGAGAGCACCTTCATAAGACAAAGTCAGTCAACCATGGGATGGTTTTGGCCAAACACAGGACTTTGGTTGATGTAGAGTAACATCCTCCTGAATATTGACCAAACACAGGACAAAGCATGAACGATTGTTCATAACATAGTCATTTAACTTAGACAAACTCTTCTTAATAGTGAATGATTAAATAATGATGCTAAACAAGTATTGTCTTTTGTCATACATAAATCATGTTTTTTTGCTAGTTAGTTATATTTACATAATGTAATTAATTAAATAATAAAAAACTTTTAAATGGATAAACATGAAGTTGTCATATACCTTAATCATTAATTTATCAAAAAATATAAGTTAGTCATAATTTTTGTCTTTTTAGCTTTTAATTAATGTGTTTAGCATAAGTATGTGATAATCTAATAGTATATTGTTCTTTATAATTCTCCTTTAACATTTTATAATTATTTTAACTGTTTTGGAATTTTACTTGAAAAAAATTCAACGCCTCCTTGACTTGGATCAAGTGGTCTTTTACTTGATTTTAACAATTCTGTTGCACCAGTTCTAATGTATATTATTTTTATTTTTTTGGGTAAGAAATAGTTCTGACAATTAAAGTAAAAAAATTATGAGCCATGATTTCATGAGAACAACTCATATAGATTTGACTCCTACAACCATTGACTTGGAAAAATTGATGGACTTGCAATTGTACTTATTTCAAACGTATGGTTACATTAGAAGTACATTTTAGTGAAGCCGCTTCATGTAACCATTTGTCAAAACTTGAAAGCACAATAACAAAGTAAATGTACATAAGAAAGAGTCAATGAGACAAATAATAAGAAGAATGTTCCTAATTGATTTGGATTGGAATGTGTTTTAAGGCAGCTTGCCATATTTTATAATATGACTTCACTAAAAGCCAAATTAAGAAGTAATGTAAAGTAAATCATTACACCAATGATCCAACTAGGGCTATAAATAAAGCAAATTTGAAGTGGCTGTAGATGCATCCCTATTTGATTTGTTTTAGAAATACGTCTATCCGAATTTGCATGTAATATTCGTTGGATGTTTGAAAAATGAATTCGCATTCAATTTGTTTAGCAAGCCTCAAATATCGGATGTGAATTCGGATATCCACATGATGAAGAAAAAAAAAACCTCTACAATTGTTAGTCGAACTTGAATGACCATGGAGAGCTATGTTCTTAAAGAAAGCTAACTTGGAAAAAAAAACCTAAAGTAATCGAGCCCTAATTAGGGAAGAAGAAAGAAGGAGAAAAAACTCTTTCCCTATTCAATTGGGAAAGAAGAAGAACCATTTTGCCCTAATCAGCTAGGGAAGAAGAAGAAGAAGTTGTTGTCACCGATGGCTGCGGGATGCTTTTCTCACTCAATGCCACTATCATTCTCACCTTTGGATCTCCCACACCACCATTGCCATTGTCGGAAGCCTATCGGTTGTGGGATGCTTTTCTCACTCGACACCATTACGGCTCATCACTTACTAGATCTCCCTACTACCATTGCCATCGTTGGAAGCCTATAATTTAAGGGATGCTTTTCTCTTTCAATGCCATGACTATTAAGTCTCAAGTCTCTTCATCTATCATCTGTCATGTCATCCAAAACTTAAGGGTTTTGTTTAACTTTTTTTATAAAAAAAAATAATAAAACATATTTACCAATACCCTCTTTAAAACTAATATTTATCCATAACACCAAAAAAAAAAAAAAAATGCATTTATTTGATCATTATTACTTATATTTACCAAAAAAAAAAAAAAAAAAAAAAA
>JAOXJP010121283.1:0-13847 GCA_025762735.1 Platanus orientalis | reverse complement strand
AATTGGTAAACTCCATCTATAAACTTGTTATACCTTATATTCCAATTCGGATCACTCCAATCCAACTCATTTAATACGTGAAGGAATCTGGGAGATTGTTACTCAAAAACTTAAGTCTTAACAGTGGCAATCGATGTGTTGTTCATATCTGCAGCATGAGGTTCTATTTGTATGTTTTATTTGATATTGCTTTGAAATAGTTTAAGCATATTATTTTAAAATTGCTCACTTATTACCTAAAAACGATGCTAGTTGGTATTTATTTTTGCTATGAAATGATGTTGCTAGGGAGTAAAATGTTTTGCTACTCAGGATTTAATTCAATTTACATGCATGCTGCTGAATTTTGACACAATGTTGAAGTTAAATGATATGGATACAATACATAGGAGTCACTTGTTATTTTAGTAAAAGAAGGAGATTGTTGTTTTGATAATGTGAAAGTGATGTGTAAGCTTATTATTTCAAACTGTTATTGATGTTGCTATGGACATATAGAGCTCATCATAAGCATGGTTGATGGTATGCCTAGACTGGTTGGGGTTTCCAAATCAACCTTCGCTGTTTAACATTGAAGACATGAAAAAGTTTCATTGTAGGTTTTACAGCACATCAATAATATCAAATAAACTTTTGTTCATTACATAATGCTACTACTATTTAAATATTGTTTTATTTTTAATAATCAAATTGTGCCAACCCATTTATTATTATTATTTAAAAGAAAGAATGATGTGATATCAGTCTATTCGAATAAACTTTTTGGTGTTTGAGCTTATGTGGAATTCAGTTGATTGACTGTGCAATTTTTAGCCTAAGAGTTTGGATTGACTATTATCCACTAGATGATTGTTGCTAATGATTGATTAGATGATTCTAGTTTGAGAACTCGGATTGACTATTATCACATTTCTTCAACAAAGAATAACACTGTGTATATAGTTTGAGCTCATTTTTAGAATAATGGAATTGCTTAATGATTCACACATGTAAAATGAAGGGATTTTCTTTCATATTCCTTAGATGAATGAACCTGGTGTGATGTGATGATTTGGATAGCCATTTGGGTTTGTTTATATCCACTAAAGACTATTGTTACCACACATGATTTTGTTGAATAATCAGAGCAACAGTTGTGGCTAATATCTGCTTAGAGCTGTTTTGTCTGATGAGTAGTTCATGTATACTTTTCTAGAGATCAAGTTTATCAAATAACAACAGAGTTATGTCTAGACACAACTTGAACACACAGCCTTAACAGTTTCATGTACATTTCAAGACTTAGTTTATGATTTTTTGTTGTTTCATCCATAGCTCTGTAAAAAGGGTCCTCATGGTTATAGTTTTTATTTTTATTTTTTATGTTCTGATATGTTCTTTTATTTGCTCTTAAGAGCTCACATGTGCTGTTAATTCACTGTTCACTTCATTAAGGCAATAATTCATTTAGCCTTCTTTTATTCTATTCATATTATATTCAATGCATATAGAATCTTTAATGTGTTCCCTTTTTTTATGTGGTGGTTTACCACTTTTGGTATTTGCTTTTGAAACTAACACCATATGATGACAGTGTTCGGTGCACTTTGTTTGGCAGCCCCCATCATCAAATTTGTTTTACTTTCGTGCTCATTTCTAGTAAAAGTAAAATTTTGCTAGCCACCACCTTATCATTCTATTTTTTCTTTGGGTTATGTACATACCCTTATGTTGGATAGAGATCCTTTTTCATTGTCTTTGGGTCTTTGCTGAATTTTTTTTTTTAAGTTATTATTTTGTATGATTAGGCAATAAAATTGTTTCGATTTCATTATATTACCATCTTCAATGAACCTATGTTGTGGATGTATTAAGTCCTTCAATCATTCTAAAAACATTGTGTGGTTTCCATTTAGTCAAGAAGGGAGCAGTCCCTATGGACATCTCATATTGATAATTTCCTTAGAAGATTCATCCTGTGAGTGGTAGTCTATAAGTTCAAACCCATAAGAGATTGTATAATGCATAAATAATGTTTATGAACTGTTCGATTAAGCTTACCCCATGGTTGCTCTTACTTTTTGATTACTTAGCTATGTGGAAAGCATAATAGGTATGTGTATCAACTCAGTTCTTTTTTGCTTATTTTCATTTTTTATTAGAGGATTTATCTAACTACAAACTATGCTGAATGTAGGGGATAACCAAAGATCGTAGTCTACCTGTACCCTTGGATGGAGCTAGCATCGAGCTATTTTGAATAGCTTAGTGGTTCTATACATTGTTATGTTGGAAGTTGGTTGGGTTATGAAATTGACTAGTCAACATTATTTAAATTGTGTATGTATATGATAGAGATAAATGTGATATTAATATGGAGCTGTCGGGTGGACAGCAATGATGTTGTGGACGTACAATATGTTTGAAGTGTTTTTTTATTATTTGTTGACTATCAGGTGATTATAAAGTGACATGGGGATTACTATATATTCATCTCCAAGGGTCCATATTACAGTCATTATGCTTCCAAAATTTCGACAGAAATGTCATATGGATTCCCTGCCTAATCTTAATAAAATGACATAGAAAATATAAGTGGGATGATTAGACTATACATTAAGTTGACCATTAGACTATAACGGGTTTAAAGTAGCGAACCGCGAAAACGGATGAAGTGGGGTGCTTAACACCTTCCCCAACTCATAAACAAACAACTTATTTTGGAATCTTTGGGAGTCGAGCAGTTTAAATGTGGAGTCAGGCATTTCAAACCATTTTCAAAACTTAAACTTGTTTTATTTTCAAAACCGATGTCCATCCACATCGATAAAAAGGATGGTGGCAACTCCTAATCACGTGGGATATTTCCTGCGATAGTTAAGTCTCTTTTTAAAGAGATTTACCCATTGTGCAAAAATCGAGGCCCACAATATGCAATAAACAAGAAGAGAGAAAATAAAGCAGAAAAGTAATCACACAACAAGAGCAAGACGATTTATGTGGTTCGGCTTGAAGCCTACATCCACGGGCAAAAACGAAGAAGAGCTTTCACTATGATCAAAGAACAGAGATTACAATGAATAGTGTGGTGGCATAGAAATCGAGAAAACCCCAAATTTAAAACCCCAAAACCCTAATCTTAGCAGGTCAGATCTGAACCCCAACTCGGATACGAAACGGGACAAAAAATTTGGCCCTGTTTTCGGGTCATATTCGGGTTTTTCAGATCGTCATCCCTGGTTTTATCTCGGGTTGAATACAAGACATAAACCCAATAGATACAGATACAAATTTTATTTTTTGATATTATATTATATTTATGGATGTACATATGTCTGCTTCCTTATCAAATATTCTATGACCAACATGAGTGTGACTAAGTGTGACATGCACCACAAGCCAACACAATGTATTTTTGAACCTAGTTCCTCTTTTTGGCAACCTACTTTTTGAACTGAGCATTTTTTTTAACATTTTAATACTGTTGTGTCAATTCATCATGATGTGATCACACCAATTTTGGTCACAAAAAATATTAATCACACCAATTTTGGTTCCCAATAAGTTGTTACATCCTTTACACCCATGGTGTACATGCGCCCTCTCACAGAGGGTGGTGTATGTATTGAAAGCAACAATAATGATTTGAATAAAAAGCTAGGATACTCAATTGAGATCCTTTTCTCTATCAACGGCAGAGTATGAAAGTAAGTTGCGATTGGTTACACTGTTACAACCAATATAACTTCTCAAGATTAGTTATGAAATGATTCTAATAATCTAAACTTCTAAACTAACTAATCTAACTAACTGTAGTCATTTCCTTAACATCTCCCCTCAAGTTGAGAAGCGGAAGCACACTTAACTTGGATCAGAATAGCTAAAATTTCTAAGATGAAAGAACCTGGGTTAGAATATTTGCATGTTGATCTTGTGTTGAAATATGTTGAACTCGAAATTGATGTTACACGATTTTTCCCAAATAAAATGATAGATTGGTTCTTGCATGAAAAACAGGATTGGATGCTAAACCAAGTGTTGATAAGTTTGTCACACCAAATTGTTGGAATTGTAGATAGAGAAGTGTTGAGTTCCTTAAGCATATATATATATATATATATATATATATATAGCCATGTAATCTCAATAGTTGTAGATGCCATATATATATATATATATATATATATATATATATATATATAAAAGGAACATTATGTTTTGGCCTTACTTATACTTATGGCCTTCTTACTTTACAAGGCTTTTCAGATGTTGACTAGGCATGTGATCTTATGGATAGAAGATCCACAGGTGGATATTGCATATGTTTTGGGCATAATCCTATTCTTTGGTCTGTTAGAAAACTATCCACTATTTTCAGGTCTTCTACAGAGTGGATCTTAGAGTACATGTAAATGCTTGAAAATAAGACACTTTTGGTTCATGCATATATTAACATATGTAATTCAAAAGCAATGAAATGTTCGGTCTTGTAATTGTGAGATATTGTTAACCATCTGCCAAAGGAGTAACACATGGATGACAATTAATCAATCTTGCTTAAAGATGAATAGACTAAGCATATGTAGACTGAGAAAGAATTATTCCATTTGTATTATAGGTGATATCAATTCCAAGAAAGTGTTGTTGGAAATTAAGGGAATCGTCAGGATCATCTTTGCTCGAAGGCGCGACATTGAGGTCGCTTTCTTAAAGACGTTAATCATCCCCTCTCGGTGCAACAAGGTTCAAACGATTAGTCTCCAGGATACAATCGAGCCCACCATATTTCTTTGTCATGTACTTAGCTTACACTTGCTCATAGATAGACAATAACTCAAAGAACTTATAGGATTTTTCTAAAGAAGATAACAAAGCTTTGTTTTTCTCAAAACATACACCATGCACTTGACACACCCATTTCATATATATAACCATATAATTCCGTTAGATAGGTTTTAAATTCAATATTAAAACGTGTAACCGTGAAATGAAGTCGTTCAAACGGTCAACATTCAAAATTTGTTCTGAAGTTTTCAACACAAAACAGCTCCATTAATATAATATTAAAAGAGTTTTTCAAAACGCATGTAACTGTTATACTCATTAAAATAATCATATTTGAATAAACAAAGCTCTCAACGGTCCACTCATAATAAAATATTCAATGACCAAATAACAAAAATGTATGCAACGGATCAAAATATTATTTAATATATTAATTTTATTATTTTGAAATCATTAAAATACTAACAATTCCCCCTAATTTCAAAATAATAAAAACTAATATGAGCATTTAAGAATTGTGTATGATATGAAGGTATACAAAGATTTGAATCTTCACTTGTATATGAATTTTCATGTATCAGAGCATTAGTGAATTGTGTCTTGAACTACATGTCTATAGTACACTAAGGTTCAACTACAAATATACAATCTTAATGGTGTTTCTCAAGGCTTACATATTTCGGTCATGTGTACATATCTTATTTATTAGCGCTTTAGAGATAACCCACGTCCCATAGGGAGTGTCCCCACTCTCACACCGATATCGGTGTGTTTATCTAATGTGTCATTGTAACTTGACCCTCAATCTTTAAAGATCTATAAACTCATTAAAAGTCTAATTGACTCATCTTCCACAATGTTACAGTCTCAAAATTTTCACTAAGTTTATGTCATAAGAATGAGCAAGATGAACTACTCTTCATCTTATATTACTTAGTGTTTTCACATATTGCTCAGTGATTTGTTAGCCCAGTGAACCATTACGGTTGGGTTTCAATCACTGATAATTTTTATATGGGTCTTAACCCCATTTCTTTTGACGTTCTAGCTAGTATCTCCCTTTGCAAGGCCTTTTGTAAAAGGGTCAACCAAGTTTTCCTTTGACTGCACATAATTTAAGGCTATTACACCATCCCTAATTAGTTGTTTTATAAAGTTATGCTTTAGACGAATGTGTCTAGATTTTCTATTATAAGTCATGCTATGTGCCTTATAAATTGTGACTTGATTGTCACAATACATAGTGATTGCAGGAACTGGCTTGGACCATAGTGACACATCTGCCAAAAGGTTTCTAAGCCATTCCGCTTCTTCTCTAACTGAGGCTAAAGCTATGAATTCAGATTCCATAGTCGAGTGTGAAATACAAGATTGTTTCTTGGATTTTCATGACAATGCACCCCCACCTAATGTAAATATCCACCCACTTGTGGATCTTGACTCATCAGAGTCGGTAATCTAGTTCGCATCACTGTAACCCTCAAGTACAATGGGATAGTCCTTATAATGGAGTCCATAATGTATAGTATTTTAAAGATATTTTAATACTCTAAAGGCGACATTCCAATGATCATGTCCAGGGTTACTTGTAAATCTTCTTTGCATTCCAACAACAAAAGATATATTCAGTCTAGTACAATGCATCAAATACATTAAACTACCTACTAGACTAGCATATCTTAATCGGGATACTCGTTCTCCCATATTTTTCTTCAAGTAAATACTTGGATCATAAGGAGTGCAAGTAGGTTTATAATCTAAATAATCAAAAATTTTATGTAATTTTTCAACCTTATGTGATTGTGACATAATTATTTCATTTTGTTTTCTTATCAATTTTATTTCAAGTATATATAGTGTCTGCTTTACCCATATCTTTCACACTAAACTTGGAAGATAAGAATTGTTTTGTCTCTAATACACAATTTGATCCAAATATAAGCATATCGTCTACATATAAACAAATAATGACATAATTGTTATTATCCAATTTGCTATAAATACATTTATTCGAAGCGTTAATTTTAAAACCAATAGATGAAATAGCTTCATCAAATTTCCCGTGTCATTGTTTAGGGTCTTGTTTAAGTCCATATAATGACTTAACTAATTTACAAACTTTGTTTTTTTATCTTTTCATCATAAACCCCTCAGGTTGGTCCATATATATTTCATCATCAAGTTCACCATTTAGGAATGTTGTTTTCATGTCCATTTGATGAATTACTAACTTATGTATAGATGTTAAAGCCACTAATACTCTAATAGAGGTTTTCTTTTTACTAGAGCATATGTATCAAAGTAATCAATCCCAGATTTTTGTATAAATCCCTTTGCTACAAGTCTCACTTTAAATTTATTAATGGTTCTATCGGATTTTAATTTCTTTTTAAAAATCTATTTGCAACCAATTATTTTAGCTCCAGATAGTAAATCTACTAATTCCCAAGTATTATTTGACATTATTGAATCAATTTCATCATCAATAGCTTCTCGCCAAAAAGTTGAATCTAGAGATTTTATAGCTTCATCAAAAGTTGTAGAATCATTTTCTATAAAAAAATGTTAGTAATCAGGGCCTAGGTTAATTTCTTTCCTAGCCCTTTTACTTCTTCTAGGTATAAATTCTTCACAATTTTTGTTAAAATTTGATTTTTCATATTCTTTTATTTGATATCTATATTCACTAATTTTAATATTTTCAAAGAAATCTACATCTCTAAAAATTATAATAGTACTGGCATTAATATCTAAAAATCTATAGACTCTTCCCTCATACCTTAAAAATGCACAAGGTATAGTTTTAAGGCCTAATTTAGGTTGGTTGGGATTTAAATTCTTTACTTCTGCATAACATTCCCAAATTCTTAAATAATTAAGATTTGGTTTTTTTATTTTTTCATAGTTCATAAGGTGTAATATTAATTTTCTTTTGAGACACCCTGTTAAGAATATAGCACGCCGTATGTAGTGCTTCACCCCATAAATTTTGTGATAATCCAAAATTTATTAACATAGAATTTATCATATCTAATAGTGTTCTATTTTTTTGTTCGGCTACTCCATTTTGTTGTAGAGACCAAGTTGCACCCATATCGTGAACTATCTCATTTTCTTTATAAAAGTTTAAAAATAGAGTAGAATTATACTCTCCTCCTCTATCACTTCTTATGGCTTTAATTTTCTTATTTAATTAGTTTTTAACTTCAGCTTTATAAATTTTAAAATTTTCTAATACTTCATTTTTAGTTCTAAATATATACACATATGTAAATATAGAACAATCGTTAATAAAAGTTACAAAATATCTCTTTCCACCTCTAGTTAAAATTCCATTAAGATCACACACATTTGTATGAATTAAATCTAGTAATTCATTTTTCTTTACGCACTAGAAAATGGTTTTCTAGTAGATTTAGCTTGAACACAAATATTGTATTTTTCTTGTTTTTCTATACTACTTGCAGAAATTAATTTTAATTTAACCATGTTTCTAATAGACTTAAAATCTAAATGTCCTAACCTTGCATGCCACATATCAAGAGAGTTAATAAAATAAACAACAGGAGAAACATACTTTATTTCCATTACATTCAATTTAAACATTTCATTTGTAGCATATCCTTTGCTTACAAAGGTACCATTCTTTGACAAAATAAATTTGTCGGATTCAAAAACCATCCTAAAACCATGCTTGTTTAGTAAATATCCAGAAACGAGGTTTTTACGAACTTCGGGCACATGAAACACATTTTTTAATGTCACAGTTTTTCCTAAAGTAAATTTCAGCTCAACATCACATTTTCCCACTACTTCGGCAGTCGTAGAATTACCCATAAAGAGTTCAATTCTAGCACCCACCATTTCATAGTTTTTAAAGGTGGTTCTATCATTAGAGATATGGCAGGCGGCTCCGGTATCAATCCACCACCCCTTCTCGTTTCCCACAATATGTACCTCAGTCACCATGGCTACCAGGTTTTCGTCAGTCATGTTCACTTGATTTTTTGATCTTTTCTGATGTCGACATTCTCTTGCCAAGTGCCCAAATTTTCAACATACATAACAAGAAATCGTTTTCTTATCTATTGGGCAACTCTTCAATTAATAAATATTCTTGGGTTTGAAAAACTTCTTGTATTGTAGTTTATTGGATTGACCAATTGAAACAGTTTTTATCTCATTTTTATTTTCCACTATATGGGCTTTGGATAGTAACTCCATCAACTCCTCTTTTTTTATCTCGGAGCCTAGACTCCTCTTCAATTCTGAGGTGTTAAATGAGTTGATTCATACTCATCTTTTCCTTTTCATGCTTCAATTTCTTACTATAATCTTTCCAAGAGGGTGGTAGCTTAGCTATTACCACTCCCACTTGCAAGATTTCATTTATTTTAATCTCTTAAGCAGTAATCTGACCCATGATGACTTACAACTCATGAACTTGGTCAAGAATCGGCCTGTCATCGGTCATCTTAAACTCGATATAATTATTTATAAGAAACTTTTTATTACCTATATCTTTAGTTTTATATTTGTGCTAAAGCCTCCCAAATTTCTTTTGATGTAACAGTATTTACGCAGACGTGAAAAAGAGAATCTGAAAGTACATTAAGGATGTGACCACGATACAAGTAATCATCTTCCTTCCACTTTACAATTGCATCTGCTTCTTTATCTCCCATTGGACAGGATTTTGAGAGTATGTATACGACCTTGAGAGTCGTTAACAAAAAATTTATTTTTTGTTGCCATCTTTTGAAGTCCAAGCCGTCGAACTGAGTCAAACGCAATGGTTTTGGAACCAATGCAGCGATTGATGCCATGAGTAGCATGATCTCAATACGAATAACGTTTTTAAAATTATTAGAAATTTAGGGAATTGCCAAGATCATCTTTGCTCGAAGGCGCGGTATGAAGGTCGCTTTTTTAAAGAAGTTAATCGTCCCCTCTTGGTGCAACAGGGTTCAGATGATTAATCTCTAGGATACTATCCAGCCCTCCGTATTTCTTTGTCTCGTACCTAACTTGCACTTGCTTAATACGAACAACACCACTTCCCTTTTGCTCAGAGATAAAAAAATAAGTCAAAGAACTTATATGATTTTTTTAAAGAAGATAACAATACTTTGTTTTTCTCAAAACATACACCCATGCACTTGACACACCCATTTGATATATATACCCATATAATTCCATTAGATTGGTTTAAAACCCATGATAGCTAACGCTTTTTTTCATTTAAAATAAAATATAATTTAATTCAAAGCACCATGCATTAAGGTATTAAAATATTACATTGCATTAATACTTAATGGTAAAGCATTGAATTTATATATTATTATATATCATAACACTTGAAACAATCCACTCATTTAAAATTTGAAACGTATGCAAGAGTCATGTGTATTAAAACAATATTATTCATGCATTTAAAGTATGAAAACGTTTTTATAATATAATATTATTTAATTCAATAAATTTAATGATTATAATAAAAAAATATATTATTTTGAAATTAAATTACCTACATGATCAACCATAATAAAGTTTCCTAGCTTTTGTGTGAGTACATAAATGATATAGTACATTTTTATGTTTGTATATGCCATAATATATATGCTTTACAAAACATGTTCAATTGTGACTAAGCCATTTTTTATGCACTTAGATTTTAATAGAATTTATATCGGTTACTTTACTTTATTAAACATATTATCATAAGTTAAACACATTAAGTCTGTAGATTTCTTCCTATTAAAAAAAAATTAAATCAATGTCTTTTGTATCATTTCAAAACACAAATTTTCAATTAATCTTTTAATTATTTTTAATGTACAATTAAAAACATTGAACATTAATTTTTTACACATCATACCATAAATTTGTACATTTTAACCTATCCTCTAAGACTTCATCTATGGGTGATGTCAATTTTGGTTAAGCTTGATGAGCATTGCCAAAGGATATGCAGTTTATGCCATACGAATAAGACTAAAGATAATCACAATAGCAAATAGGATGAATCAAGATAAAGTAAGGAATCAAAGTGCATATTCAAGTGCAACGAATATATCAAATATGGATCATCACTAAGATTCGAGTATGCATATGCCACAAAATAACCATATATGAGTATCCGAAGTGTACCAAATCATAACATGAATATACTATATACTATATGTCATATGTTAACCCATAAGAGTCTCCATCAAATACTAAAACCATACATAAATAAACTCATGTTGGGTCTCCAACAAAACAAGTGTAAATATAAATGAACCATGAAAGGCTTCCAACAAATCCAAAGTATGTAACCCATATAAGAGTTTTCAACAAATCCAAAACATGTAACCCACGTAAAGGTCTCCGACATAGCATATCATATAACATATATTATGCCACTAGGGACGTCTTCACTTATTGATGTGACCTAGTGATTAGATACTTGAGAGCCATAAAGACCAACCCACAAAAGAGCTCTAACATCATAAGACTAATGGGCATTGTAGTTGCATTTACCTATTAATGTGACCCAACGTTTGGGTACTTAAGGGCCATAAAGGATAACCCACAAAGGGGTCTCTAGGCCTAAGAAAGGAAACCCATGTAAGGGTCTCCGAGGCTACATCTAGCTAACCCATACAAAGGTTTTTATGGTCAAAATGATCATACATAATAAATCTCCATGCAACTAGTGCCTCTTCACATATTGAAGTGACCCAACGGCAAGGTATCTGAGGGTCACAAGGACCAACCCCACTTAGGGGTCTCCAGGCACCAAAGGTCATTTTCCCACGTATGGATATCATATCAAATCCTTATATCCAAAACCAAACATCACATTCTAGGGTCCAAATACCAAAGATGTAATAAAGATGCTTAACCAATTCTAAGGACATATAGGATGCTCATGAATGTAAAACATTTTTATGCCAAGTATTGTCCATGATAAAAATCAAGTAGCTCAAATGCCTCAAAAATCCTCGTATAAGTCTAAGTAAGATGCTCCATGAAAACACCGAAGTAAAATCATGCTAAGGTAACAAGCTCATGCCACCAAACATTTCCAATTGATGCGAAGCCCAATGTAATGCACATGAATACCAAGACTCTAAAATGAAAATCGATAGAATTATCACAATTCAACATGGATTGACATAAAATATAAAGAATCCACAAAGTGAGTAGTAGGGTCACAGAAAGAATCCAAAGGGATCCCTTGGGACTCACGTTATAATTTTTTGGATTGGCCAATCCGGGATCAAAATCAGCCAAGACCGATCCCAACTCTGATCCTGTGTTGTTAAACCTTGATCAAGGCATTTGCACAATCTTTAGTGTATTTTTTTGATAGTTTTAATGATGATATAACGGTGGAGAGTCAATGAAATCAAGTTGTTTGATCTCATTGGAAATTTGATTCTCTCTTACATTTTGGTTCATGAAAGGTAGAACCTCAAAAGCAATGAAACCAACAACTTTTGTCAAGGTGAGAGAATCCCTTAAGAAAGAAGGTTTCAAGGCTAACATACTGGTAATCTTCCTAGAAAAGTTGGGACAAGAGATCAATCTCAAAGTTCATATAAGGCAGAAGATAGTCAGAATATTTACTACATTAATTCCAGAGTCTTTAATATGCAAGATGCAAATTCATGGGGGTAGATTTATTATGTTGTTTTGTCTGGAATATCTCAAGATCTGTTGCATTTATGGGTCTTACAAGTACCAATATGAATTGTAACTACCTATAGCCTCAAAACCCTTTTTTTTTTTTTTTTGGAATTCTAGAGGGAGAGTCGAAACTATTGTTAAGAAATAATAAGAGAATGTTGTGGTGTTTGCACATGAATCATATTAGAAGCATCTTTAGCATTATGAAAACTATGAAAGCTATGGGACACGCCTTTTAAATTTCAAAACTCTTATAACTCTTATAAGGATGATTCCTCAAAACAAGCCAAGTAGTAAATCATGTGATGAGAGTCAAGGTGGAAAACTCTAACTCTCTATTAAAGAATACTTTTCTCATCAGAGAAAAATTAGAAATCAGATTCTCTTTGATCATCTAATTGGTGATGGATGAGTAACTTACCCTTAGATCCCCTAAATTCTCAAATGATGTGAACGCAATTAATTTGACTAAGACCACTATGATGGTGGTCCTTTTAAGGGCTCATCAAGTGTATCTTATGAATATTCTCTAGAAAAAAAAAAGTGAGTCAATGGTGATGGGAATACCAAAGAAGGGGTGTGGGATAACTCATAGTCCTTTCAACACATTAAGGCCTATCATTGCAAATTAGAAGAGCCATATAGGAGCACTTTATCAAACTCTTAATTTAAGCTTACATGTATCAGGAGCTTGTGGCTCCATCACTTATTCAAGGATATAGAGGCATTTCACTAGTTCCCTCATATTTCATTATTACAAATTTTTATGTCAATAAAACAAATATCTTGAGTCAACCTTTGACTTGGTTTAGGCACTACTTAGTTGTATATTCTATGCCTTTGCTTAATAAAAATATAATATTATATAAAACATCTAGATACATATGATGGGAGCACCAATAAACGATAACCATGCATAATTACCAAATTATCCTTATATCTCATATTTTTATCAATAAGATTTCCACTAAATGATGTTTTTTTTTTTTTTGTTGCGCTTGTAACTTTTAAAATTATTGTTCTCTTAAAAACTGGGTAACTAATTTTAAAGTCACCCAATTACTATGGCTATATTTGTAATAGAATCAATTACAATACCTTATATGAAAATCAATATAATTAGTTTCATCAACTGACAGATTGCAGCATAATGAAAATCTACATAGAATAGAGTTTATGTTAGATATATTTAGAACAGCCAAAAAAAAAAGGTGAAAAAGAAAAAAGTGTTTGACACACATTAAACTTGGTCCTTTCTCTCTCTCTCACATTAAACTTGGTCCTCTCTCTCTCTCTCTCTCTCTCTCTCTCTCTCTCTCTCTTTCTCTCTCTCTCTCTCTATATCTCTCTCTCTCTCTCTCTCTCTCTCTCTCTCTCTCTCTCTCTCTCTCTCTCTCTCTCTCTCTCTC